>OZ022243.1:3492454-3539954 GCA_963978895.1 Erpobdella octoculata | reverse complement strand
TGATCATTGAAAATACGCTTATTCGTTCCATTTTAACTGTAACTTTTCTGTTATTTTTTCAGCATTTCATTTTACAGTAAAAAAAGCATTTATTTTTGAAAATCAACACATAGCGGATCTAAAAACAAAAACTACCATCAATACATTACGAATAAAAAATCAATTGAATAAACTCCTTTAACTCGTAATTTTTGTTAAACAGAATATTTTTCTAACAATTCAATAACGAAAAAAAACCAAAACAAATTTATGTTTTCAAAAAATTCTGACAGTTATTTGCCTATGTTAGATCAATACATAAACAAATCTGGAAGTGATTTAAGTTATTTTCCCTTCTGGGAGAGAACGGGGAAACACATTATCTTTGGTGTCGATTGCTAACAGATGAAAAATTGTCTATGCCTAAACTATCAAAGACGTTTTCTTAGTAACTTATAATTTTGCAACATCAATCTGAGTACTGAATTTCATTAATAACCTTTAAAACACAATTGATACGCTCAGCAATAATGATAGTCATTAAATAATAATAAAATAAACCTAATTATTTTTTTAATTATTATTAATGTAAATAAAATCTGCTGTAACTCTGGTCACTCACAAAATACAAAAATGGTTGGCCAAATGTATGTGGATTTCCGGTTTTTAGTGAACATGAGGTATTTATCATTTCTTAAACGATACAACATCGGTTGGTACTACAGTGAAGAAATGGGGGACAGAAGTACCTTCCTATTGTCTCTACCTAAGCTTATAAAACTGTGTGCTTTTTTGGCTTGTTATTTCTAAGTATCAATATATTTAACACAATCGTTTTCACTTTAGTGCATTTTTGTTTTCTAGTAAAATATTTCTGGACATAAAAAATTAATTATTTCAATATAAATTTAAAAATACAACAAATACATCATGTTTTTTGAATACAAAACAAATCAATTATTTAAAAAGTTTGTCAAATTTCAATCCTGAAATTCCATAAAAGTCCGAAACTTACAATTCTTAGATTCAGGACCCTAATTTGCTTATATTGTTCATATTTTACCAGCAGCTAAAATTTTCAAATAATTAAATACAATAGAGCTAAAGACCATCAATTCATCTTCAAAACATAATTATTCAATTGAACCATTTTGTTTCTAACACAAAGCTTTTTTAGCATCAAAATATTTTAAACCCTTTCATTTACGTATAAATCCTGAGAACTGAATAAATTTGAAAAACATTTGAACGAAAAGCTCAAGCCACGCATGAAATAGATTTTATTAGCTAAATCTATACAAAAACAATCTGTGCGTAAATAATAAGTATTATAATAAACAAGCTCTATGCAACAATTAGTTTTTTCTGCAAACCAGGCTCTTAAGAATTAAAATTTTGTTTTGTAAATTCATGACGCCTCTCTATACGTGTTATGTCTTTTTAGAGTACGTTTATGTGCATCAATTGAAATCAAAATATTGATGGGAAGTAGTAGAAAAATACAATTAAAAGATGTTTACTGAACAAAAATCAGGTGAAACTAATAGAAGCATGTTAATAAAATAGTTCCAATCATTTGAATACGATGAAAAATTTTGAGATACATTTGAGACATACGCTAACGTATAGAAGAATAAATTTAAATAACAATTGCAAAAAAATGTGCAATTAATAATGCAAAAACGGATGAGACACAAACCTGAACAGTTATTTTAAAATATCGCTAAACACAACGACACGATTAAGTTCATTTAATTTTCAAATTTATGTGAAACAGTGTGAAACATTAAAAATTAAGCAAATTAAAGGTTTAACACAATAAATAAAAGCTAATTTGCAAAACCATTTGTTTCAAATTTTAAAATTAAGTTTTATAAATTTCAATGAAACACTCTTGTTTTGTTGGTCTTCAGTGGTGAGCGTCAAATGAGTAACATTTCACAGAGGACACATTTTTTCATATTGCAGTCTTCGTTATTCCAGCTTCCATCTGGCAAGAACTGTATGCAAAAATCTCTGTCAAATAAATCAGGTTGATCAAGGTACCAAAATGTTGACTGCATTGGAATTAAAAGAGAATTTTTAAAAGGCTGCCAAGCAAATGTTGTAGTGTTCCAAACTGATTGTTTTCCACTAGTCCAGATGTTGTGTTTTTGGTACCAATAACTTGTAAAGCAAGTATCTCTCATTTGTCCTGCTGTATTATTATGCAACAAAACGTTTTGTTGGTCTAGTATTAACTAAATATTGAAAACAATTTCAAAAATGGTTTGTACTGTTAAAAATATATACTGAAATTTAACAAAACAGCAATAAAAAAACTTGAAACAAACAGTCAAAACAATAAACCTGACTCAAGAGAAACCAAATAATTATGAACTGCCGTGTTTTCTGCTTCATCATTAATTATGACTGGGAAGAATTTTCCAGAAGTTTTCTGTAATAGATAATATATCTGAATACAAGTAAAACATTTAGCTTACATCTTATATATATGTATAAAAATTCATAAAACGTATATATATGTAAATATATATATATATATATATATATATATATATATATATATATATATATATATTACAAATAAATTGTGGAATTAATTTTTATATACATATATATATATATATAAATTCAAAAAAAGTATATATATATATATATATATATATATATATATATATATATATATATATATATATATATATATATATATATATTACAAATAAATTGTGGAATTAATTTATCCTTGAGAAATGCTCTAAAAAACACAGCTCGAAATGTCGAGCCAAATTCTCGACCTTTCGGTATAAGATTCGCTGTTCGGGACTACAATTAGTCAACAACTTTTGATGGCTGATAAATCTGAAACTGTCCGTTGGTCTGACAATAAAAGTTTAACGAACAAGTTTTTGACTAATTGTAGACCCGACCAGCTAGTCTTATATATATATATATATATATATAGTTGTAATTTTTTACATATAATTGGTTGCAGTGCATTTGAGCTTCGTCCCAAGTCCACTGGCCTTCTTCAAGCTTGTAACAACTTTTTCTATCTGAATTATAGCTGAACCAATCAGGACAGAGGCCTATATAATAATAATTTATAAAAAATAAAAAAGTTAACAGAAAACTCTGCCAATAGTAATGTAATAAAACTAATAATACTTATGTTGTTGCTATGTCAAATGTTACTTAAGTATCTTGAAAAATCTTGAATTATTTAAGAAAAAAACCAATATTATTGGCGTCACCTTAACCTAGTACAATTACAAAAATAATGAACAAGAAAAAACCTGCTCTTTCAAAAGCTTGACAGTCATTTCCATCGAATGAAATTTGAATTTCTTCACGAAACACAAAAAGTTCACATTTCTTAGAACCTCTATGAAATTGAAATCTTAAACAATTAATTTCTTGAACAGATAAACACAACATGGCACAATGTCTTGACGAAAAAGTTGTGTAAGCTTGTTTTGGTGTTGATGAGAGACAAGGTAACAAACTGGTTGTGAATATTTGTTCTTGATTGAACAGCGATAAAACTTTGCAATTAACTTGAATAAGGAGGTTAATAATGAAAATCATTGAGTTCTGTTTTCGAATTCCCAGCATGACAGAATCCAAGAGAAATTCTACGGCTTTCATGTTCTTATTCGTATAAACAAAAAAAAATAATATTATAGAATCAAAAACCCATACGTGTTATTTCTTGTTTATATTTTCTATATTGAGAAAAATCATAAGTGACGAAACATTGTATCAGTAATACAAGACGCATCCGATATTTCTTAAACTTTTTTTACCACTAAGAATTACTTAACTTGATCTATTAATATAAGACTGAAATATTTATTCAATATCCGGATAAATAACGCAATATCTATACTCTATACTTTTTATTTTCAGATTCTTTGAGTTATGTTAAATTTGTACGAGTCAATATTTCAAAGGTATTATTAAAGTTCACCTAACCAATTAAAACTAAAAAAAACCTGCTAATTGTTTGTTTTTGAATCTAAACTTTAAAACGTTTTTAAAGTGCTTCGTATGATTATTAGGGTAGATAATGACAGTGGAATTCAAATTTCTGATCTTACGTTAGAGCACCTGCGGGTTCACCTTTCAGCCACCATCCATATAACGTTCAGCTACAACGCCGTGGCTCATCTTACTGACATTAATGTCTCAAGATGAAAACTTGACATGCCAGGCGCAAAATCAAAACATGATCTTACGGTGTCGTAAATCAATCTTGGAGTCATCGGAAAACATCGGCTCTCAGTTTTGCAATAAAACTATAGTTATGAAATAAAAAGTTACCTTTGGCTCAGACTTTCAATTTTTTATGGTGTAGATCAATTTGCAGGAGAAAATTCAACTCAGCAAAATCAAATGAGAATGAGGCATTTATTTCATTATACTTTTAAAATAATTTTTACAACAAGTTGAAACACATTTTATTTGTTGCTACAACAAACAAACAAACAAATCAAATTGTATTGTCTGATTAAAATTTATTTGATTGAAACCTGAATAGAGACATGGCTGACAGTTTTTCAATCGATTCGTTCATTTAAATTCAAGCTGTTTAATAATAACGAGAAATAAATATTTAGTAGTTATGATGACGGTAATGGCAATGATACCTATTAATGATAATAATAAAATTATAACTTTGGTTGTATAGGTATTCTTATTTTCAAATTATTAACTCAAACAGAAAAAATTGTTTATGGGACTACGCCTCGATTTTGCAAGCCAGACCCAATCTTGAATAAAGGGGAGGTAAAACATGATCTAAACATGATCCGCAACAGAAAGTACTTTGGCATTATCTACATACTTAATATCAAGTTGGTGTAAAAACATGAAAACCGTAAAAATGAGTTTTTTTTACAGGAGTCATCGGCTTTCGTAGAATGCAAACAATCGTTTTAAAGCTACTTTTTTCAGGTCTATTAAAATTAGTATTTATATATAATACCATATAGCTAACAATTAAAATATGTGCTTTCTTTTTATAAAAATTAAGTTCATTAAATTATTATTTGATTTTAAAAATAATTGTTTGGCCTTTAATAAAAACTTAAATAAAATCATATTCTAAATACAATTTTATTATTTTTCTAAGATATATGAAGTAAATTAAAAAGGTTCACGTCACATCGAAGCTAATATTCTTCTTTCAACTGTGTTCCACAGAGAACACATATATCCCAATTGCAGTTGGCATTATTCCAGCCATAGCTGTAGTATAGCATTACACAGCTTTTCCAATTTAGATGATCTGGTTGACTATACTCCCAAAATGGAGAATCCATGAAAATCAAACTGGAACTTGGAAAAGGTTGCCAAGTGAATTTAGTCGTGTTGAACACCTGTTGCTTTCCTCCAATCCAAACTAAAGGCCAATCTCCCCATTGTTGATTGAAACATGTTCCATCCATTTAACCAGCTGTTTTAAAAAGAAGGTGATTGAAATTTCATTAAAGTGAAAAAAACATTTTAATATAAGCAGTGAAATAAATCAAATTAATTAACATGATCGGATGATGTCCATATAATTAAAAATTGCTGTATTTTCTTCTACATTGGTTATCATTGCTGGAAAAACATTTCTTGAGTTGTTTTGCGTAAAAAAATAATTTAACACTTAAAACAAGTGAAACGTGAACAACTTTGTTTTTTTAATCCTTTATAATTTTGTAATTCATCGACTGAACATGTTTTGCAATATATTTTTTGAAAATATTAATTGGTATATAAATACATATATATATATATATATATATATATATATATATATATATATATATATATATATATATATATATATATATATATATATATATATATATATATATATATACTGGCTGACCCAGCAAACGTTGTTTTGCCTTATAAATTATTTTCGTTTTTTTATTAGAAGTACAATGTAAAAAATTAAGACAATTTGAAAATAATAATATCAATCTTGAAGAGCAATCGAGGGTACAATGCCCGGGTTTTTTGGAGGTTTTTCTATCGTTTTTCTTCCGCTCTCGTTTCCTTCCCCGCTTGCTCTCACGTTCCCGCTTGCTTTTCCGTTTCCGTTTGAGCTCCCGTTGCTGTTTGCTCTCCCGTTCCCGTTTGCTCTACCGCACCCGGTCGCTTTCCCATTTTATTGCTAGATTACCATTAGTTTCTTTTAAAGGGAAATGCATAGATTAAATTATTTTCTAATATAAATTATATATATATATATATGATAATGTTTAATAAATTAAATTAAACATGCGCAGAATGCTTGTATTGCACAAAATTACTTAATGTTGCGTAATACTAGTTAATGTGTGCGTAATATTGGTTGATGATTGCGTAATAGCAGGGTATATAACCGTGAATGATTGAAATAGTAAATTACAACTCCGCCTCGCTAATTGCGAGCCAGTCCCAAGCCTGGATAAAGGAGGAGGGACAGTTAAAAGGATCAAACTTATGTGCTTCCTACTTAGCCAATTCAGTCTTAAAACACTTGGTGTAAAGGATTATAAACTATCATAAACAAAAATAGTAAATTAACTCCTCCTTGCTTTTGCAAGCCAGTCCCAAGCCTGGAGAAAGGAGGAGGGAAAAGTTAAAAGGATCAAATTATGATCCACGACTGGAAGTACTTAGGTGTTTCTGACACAGCCGTTTCAGTCTTAAAACACTTGGTGTAAAGGACTATAAACTATTATAAAAAAATCTAGTAAATTAATTTAAAAAAATCGTAAGTGTTGAACATGTAAAACAAATTAAAAAGTTGTTAAAAGGCAAACTCCCATGTCTCTCCTGCCACATAATTTTGTTTGAAATACGTGATTTTTAACCCCTTAACGTTTCATACAATTTTTTATATTTGTTTTTCACTCGCGCTTACGTTGACTAAACATTTGGTATGAGAGCAGGTTAAAAATTAAATATTGAAAAATATCGGTATCGGTAACGGCATCGGCATCGACTTCTTTCATAATATGAGTTTCGGTATTGGTTTCGGCCATATTTATGGTACACAAATCCGAGAGCGATTTACATAATTTTTTCTTTGGAGAAAACAGATTGCTTGTAATGCTCGAGTTCAATTGAATCAAACAATTCAGTCACTAAACTGTTCAAACGTAATTTAAAATCACACAAGATCAAATTCAAAACTAGGTTTTATTAACAACTGTGAAAACACATATCAATAAAAAAGCAAAAAAATAATGATTTTGATATTTGCAGGCTGTAGCAAAGGAACAACTTTAAACAAAATTAAAATTAATATTTAGAACAAGTAAAAGAAAAAAACAAGTTGTTTAACACAAACTTTAATTTCAAATACATTCGATTCAGAAATACAAAAGATGTTCAAATTAAGTTTTTTTTAATCATGTATTGTCATCTAATATAAAGCTATGCTAAAAGTTTCAGCTTTCTAGCTAGTCAAAAAGCTGGTTAAATTTTACTTGCAAGATATGCGTACAGAGAAAGCCACACACACACACAAACAGAGATTGTAACCTAAATAAAAGCTTGTAATAAAAACAAATAACACAGGAGATGCCAATTTCAGGCTTAAAAATAATGTAAGTTTGTTACGCTAGGATGGTCAATATATGAATAAATAAAAAGTTTTTAGAAATAACAATGAGTAAAATTTTCAAATCAGGCATTACTTTACATTAAAAAGAAGAAATAATTGTTTTCTGTTTTCATAATTTAATAGAGGAACAAATTTTAACCCAAGACTAACCTAAGACTAACTTAATAGAGAAACAAATTTTAACCCAAGACTAACCTAAGACTAATTTAAATAGAGAAACAAATTTTAACCCAAGACTAACCTAAGACTAATTTAATAGAGAAACAAATTTTAACCCAAGACTAACCTAAGACTAATTTAATAGAGAAACAAATTTTAACCCAAGACTAACCTAAAACTAATTTAATAGAGAAACAAAGTTTAACCCAAGACTAACGTAACACAAACAGGAATGTGAACTCCGACAGGATAAAACGATAGAAAATTTCTAAGTAAATTATTTCTGGTAATTAGGTTATATATTATCAGCTATATCTAATATGCATGCACAATTTTAGTTTGATCTGAGAATGAAAAGAGAGCTTAAAATTAATCAAAAAATTAACAGTTAACGTTGTTCACAACAAAATGAAGCAAAAGGCGCATAAAAACAACACATTTTACTGAACATGATTTTCATTGAAATACAATTTTTAGTGACGTTGTGACGCTTGCAGTAACATTGGCTGATGTCAACTAAATACAATTTTGTAAATTATAATTTGAATTAAAAATTCATAGTTCTTACTAAAAGTGCTAATTGTTTAGTGACGTTCAGAGTGACATTAGATAATCTCTAAAACGTTTAGTTTTTACTAAAACTTTAGTATCATTTCGCAAAGGACACATTGTCTAATATAACAGTTACCATTATTCCAGGTTCCATCTGGCAAAAAGTGGATGCACAATTCCATATCGAGACAATCCGGCTGACCAGGGGACCAAAATGCTGCTTGCATAGGAATGAAGGTAGAATTTGGAAATGGTAGCCAAGAATAGGTTGTAGTGTTCCAGACTGATTGCTTGCCACCAGTCCAAATTCTGTGTCCATCAAACCAGCCATTTGTAAAACACGTTCCATTCATGTGACCTGCTAAAATTGCAATGCAACAAAAACGTTTAGTTTGCCTAGTAATTGGTTATGTAATATGCGTTTATTAATTTAAGTAATTAACAAAATGACACAAATTGTCAAAATAACGATTTACCTAACTGAAGGGAAACCAAATAGTTGTGAACTGCAGTTTTTTCTGTTTCATTTTTAATCATGACTGGAAATATTTTTCCAGACGGGCTCTGCAATTGATTTTATTTATAAATAAAACCAAAAAATCAGCCAAATATTAAAAAAAAAACAAATTCATATTTATGATGCGTTTAAAAAATATAAACAATAAATAAATAAACAATTGTTGTGAGATGTTTGAAAGGTTGTTAGTAAACAAGTAATACATGTAATGTAATTGTTTTAAATTTACAAAGCACCAATGGCTGAGTTTCAGAGGCGTTCCAGATCAAGTCCAAACGTTTTGGAGAAAAGATGTGTTTTTAGGAGCTTCTTAAATTATATCACACAAAGCGAGGACTACATTGATGGCAGAACTAAGTTTCAGATGTCTGAGAAACAATAGCTAAGCCACTTATTGCTGAATTTAGAACGGTTAACTGGTTGGTAAAATAGGATTGAGTTAGAAGTCCGGGTGATGATAAATTTATTTGATCAAGATGAGCAGCTAGTTCTGAGAGTATTGTGAGCAATTTTTAAAATAGTTCTATA
The DNA here is from genome assembly GCA_963978895.1 of Erpobdella octoculata. Taxonomy (NCBI): domain Eukaryota; kingdom Metazoa; phylum Annelida; class Clitellata; order Hirudinida; family Erpobdellidae; genus Erpobdella; species Erpobdella octoculata. The sequence continues at coordinate 3,530,610 of OZ022243.1, read as the reverse complement.
TTCTTTAGTTGAACAGATAGCATTGTAATTTGTATTCATAAAATATTAATTTGCATATATAACTTCATAATATGTAACGATATAAAGTTGATTTGTGTACATAACATTAAAATGTGCATTCATATAATTGTATAATTATACGTATAGATGGTTGCAATGAGTTTGTGCTTCGTCCCACGTCCATTGTCCTTCTTCAAGTTTGTAACAATTTCCTCCAACCGGCTTATGGTTGAACGGATCAGGACAGAAACCTATACAAAAGGTGTTTCTTTGAAAATAATTAAACACAAATCATTGTCACTTGAAAAAATGGAAAAAATAATTAAATTGTGTCATTGATGCACCAAGCTTACCAACCAGAGTTGTCCATGGGTCAGATTTTTAGGAACCGACCCGCCTCAACCGAATCAATGACCACTTCTAATTTCCTGACTCAACTCGACAATACTATTTTACCGAACCTGACCCGACCCACTGTGGTCTGACTAATTCCGACCCAACCAACTGCGGCCTGACCAAGCCCGACCCAATTCAGCTCCACCCAATTTTTTTCAAACACATAAATAACTAAATGCTCAAATTTTGACTTACTTTTTTTATCTTAAATCTAGAATATAATGGCATTTTTTATATATTAACAATATTAGTTTATAAAATTAATAATTACACTTTAAATAAGTATGCAAAATATATTCCGCTGTCTAAGGTTTAATTATAATCTACAAACTACAAACTGAAAAATTATTAAAAATTTAAACATTTAATAAACACGACTCTATGAAATTTTCTAAAAAGTATAAAATAAATTATAAATATAGAAGCTTTATGGCGTTTTTTTTTAACATTCATAAAATTGCAATAAATGCCCCACGTTCTTTTTATGTTTTTAATTTATTTTATACTTTTGAGAAAATTCAATAAAAGCGTGTGTCTAATTTTTTAAAATTATAACATAATTTATCTTGACCCGATTTCACCCAACCCGACCCGTAGACAACTCTGGTTGTAACTATAACTAAGATTGCAATTGCAAAAAATTAATTAGTTTAATTTAGACAAAAAATATATTTTTTAATGAATAAAGTATTAAACAAAACCTGCTCTCCCAAACGATTTGCATTCATTTTCAGCAGATATAATGCCTGATATATTTTCATCAAGTATACCTTGAGCTTCACGGACGGCAAATAGTTGACATTCTTTGGATTTCTCATAGAATTGAAACCTAGAACACTCGAATTCTTGGGCAGAAAAACACAGTATAGCACAATGTCTTGAGGAAAACGTTATGTAAACTTGCTTTGGTGTTAATAAGAGACAAGGTAACAAAGTGCTTGTAAAGAGCTGTTCGTATTTTACAGACTGCTGAGCTTGGCATATTATTAGAAAGTTAGCCGTTAGACTTACCAGGATCCAATTGTTAATATGAAATATAAACCTGGCGTTAAATGTTAAAAAATACATCTTTCTGAACACTTTGTAATTATAATGTCTAACCTAAAAAATAAGAATTTATAAAAAATCAAAACATACCACATCTTTTAATAATCTTATCAGTTCTGATTTATTTGCCAAAGGAACATGGAAACACCAAATGGACAGGTGCACGGTCTTAAGTGCTACCGTACCTATTGTTTACCACGTCGTACTTGTTGAACGGGACAGAAACAGAAATAGACTTATTGTTTCTTCTGCTTTATTAAAGCTACGCTTCTGTCGCTTGTGGATTCTTAGTATTCTCATATGTAAGACAGTAAGTTTTACTTGAGTGCCCTTTTGTTTTTAAATAGAATGTTTTCTCGGCAAAGAAAAGAAATGTATTTTTTGAAAACAAAATTATTTTGATTTTTTAAATATAAAAAATATGCAATTACTTATAAAAGCACAATTCATCAAGAATTAATTTGTGATTGAATAATTACATTAAAAACTGGACTTGTTTCTGTTCAATGTCAGGTTGTTTTCATTAGCCCATTTACAAAGCTTATTGTCGATGGTCACTACCCCGAGATCGCTCGCATTAATTACGTTTCTATGTAAAATTTTCATTCTAGAAGAAGTTTCAGTTTTACAATTTTTTAAGTAAAATGTCATTGCCCAATTTACCTAATTTCCAAACTGGTAACCTATCTCGTGTTTTTATAATGGGCATGAGTTCTGAATAAATTTAAAGAGGAAACTGTTTCACCCAACAAATAAAAAAATAACCCAATAATAAAAGATTATTTTAGTAAGTAGGTTGTATATTCAAAACAGTCAAACATAAAATCATTTATTTAAAAAAATGAAATTGCTAACAAAATGATATCCTAGTTCATTAAAAAACTCTTACCAACTTTATTGTATACAAATTTGGTTGAAAACGTGTTTTAGTTTAATTGGAAATTAGTCCGTACATTTACTGCTATTCTGCGTGAAAACAAACTATCCTTACTTAATCTAGGCTTTATTTACCAAATGTTTTTGATTAAAAATGCAATCTTCAGCGCAATTTTTTTAAATAAAAATACTAAAAATAAGTTTGAAATAATTTTAAATTATACAAATTTATTTAAAACAGTAAACGACAATTGTAAAAAAAATTTGCAAACAGTAACAAATAAAACTGACTGAAATCAAAACTGAAAAATCATACTGCAAAATTGTGGCAATCAACATTGTTAATTCATTTTTCAAGCTTATGATAACAGTAACGAAATCTGTATTTTAACATTCTGCAAATACATTCAAATTAAGCAAATTAAACGTATGAATCATTAAGTAGATAGAAAACCCATTAAAATAATGTGCATATTCATTTGTTTCTTATTTCAAAATTGAGTATGCAGCAGTGTTATTTAGTGGCAGAATAAATGTTTTTGGATTTTTTCTTAAAATGTATTTGAATTGTGTGAAATTTATTGAGCATCAAGTAACATTTCACAAAGGACACAATTTTTAAAAGAGCAACCAGCATTATTCCAGGTTCCATCTGGCATGAACTGGATGCAAAATTCTTTGTTAAGAGAATTAGGTTGAAAAGGAAACCAAAATGTTGACTGCATAGGAATAAAATTAGAATTTGTGAACGGATACCAAGCAAAGGTTGCGGTATTCCAAACTGATTGTTTTCCACTAGTCCAGATGCTATATCCGTCAAACAAACTATTTTTAAAGCAAGTTCCATTCATTTGTCCTGCTGGAATAACGATAGAAACAATGGTTTGATTGTTCATTCACTAAATATAAATTGTATTTACTAATTGACAACATTTTTAATAAACATGACAAAATTTAAAAAAATGGCCTGGTCTGTTGAAAACTTTTATTAATTTTTTTTCCAATTTAAAAACAACATATTATTATTTGAAACAAATTTGAATACTTGAAAAAAATTGTCAACTTGAATTACCTGACTGAAGAAAAACCAAATAATTACAAACTGCCAATTTTTCTGCTTCATTATCAACCATGACTGGGAATATTTTTCCAGAGGTGTTCTGCAAATGGAATAATTTCTAAATTAAAGTCAAACACTTAGCTAAAAACGTTAAAAAAACAACAAATTTGATAACACTGATATGAAATTACAAAAATATTTTAATGTTTATTTTAAACTTCAACTTGTTTACTCAAACTGATTATTTGAAATTTACAATTAAGTTTTTTCCTATATTAGCCATTAAAAAGGTTAAGTTTTTTCGTAGGCAATTTTAAACATTATCAGCTAATAAAGTTTTTTTCGCAGGTGGTTTTTTCTATTATCAGACACTAAAGATTGTTTTTTTTGTAGGAGGTTTTTGTTAATGTTAACTATTAGAGGTTGGGTTTTTTGTAGGCGGTTTTTGTCATTATCTGCCATTAAAGGTTTTTTTAGTAGGCGGTTTTTGTGTTTTTTGAGTGAGATTACCTTAATATAGATTACTATCATCTTTCAATATAAACAAATTGAAAATAAATAAATCTCCGAAGTAGTTCGCCAGCGAGTTTTTCCCAATTTAAGCGTACGTCATCGCTCAATATAAACAACTAAAAATAAATCAATGAAGTAGTACGTTGGCTATTAAAGGTTGGATTTTTTCGTAGGTGGTTATTCCAATATTAGACATTAAAGGTTCTTTTTTTCTGTAGGCGGCTTTTATCAATAAAACGTTTCTTAAATTTTTTTAGGCGGTTTTTTTCAATATAACCTAATAAAAGTAGGGTTTTTGTAGGCTGTTTTATCAATAACAGCCATTAAAAAATGTTTCTTTCGTAGGTTTTTTTCACCATTAGCGAATAAAGGTTGGGATTTTGTCATTATCAGCCATTAAAATTGTGTTTTTTCGCAAACGGTTTTTTTCAATACCAGCCATTAAAGGTTGATCTTTTCGTAGGCGGTTTTTTCAATATCGTCCATTAGAGGTAGTTTTTTCGCAGACGGTTTTTATCAATGTCCGCCATGAATGTTTTTTTTCGTAGGCGGTTTTTGTTGATATCAGCCATTCAAATACGTGCTAAAGATCAAAACCATCTGCAATTGGCTGAAATACGACCAAGAAAACGACGCTCATTTTGTTTTTAAGCTTAGAATGCGATTAAAGTGCGACTAACTAGATTATGAATATAAAAAAAACTCCCACGCTTCGCGCGCGAAGCGTGCGTCAAGTGCTGGTTTCAAATAAAACGTTGTTTATGGGCAAAAAACAAGAAAAAATTAAAATGTCTAAGTAACGCTGGCTATCCGAGCTATTATTTGAATAATAAATATGTTTATACGTGTAACTGATTGCAATGCATTTGAGCTTCGTCCCATGTCCACTCTCCTTCTTCGAGTTTGTAACAGCTTCCTCCAACTGGATAACGATTGAACGGGTCAGGACAGAAGCCTATATAGTAAATGTTTGATATATATTAATTAAACAAAAAACATTATCACCTAAACAGCTGAATACAAAAATTGCAAAACAAATTTAGATTTTTTGTTGTTGTATTCAACGTTGAGAAGTATTATAACAATGAATAAACTAGCAATTATATGATTAAATCTAAAAAGTAATTATCAAATTGATACATAAGCCTAATTTCGAAAAATTTAGTTTAAATAAACAAATAATATTTTAAAAACCTGCTCTTTCGTAAGATGTGCAATCACTTTTATCAGATAAACTTTTAATTCCTTTTTGAACATCAAATAATTGACATTGTTGTAATTTTGTATAAAATTGAAATCTCAAACACTTGAATTCTTGGACAGATAAACACAGCATGGCACAATGTCTTGCCGAAGAAGTTCTGTAAGCTTTCTTTGGTGTTGATGAGAGACAAGGTAAAAAACTAGCTGTAAACATTTTTTCTTGACTTATCACCACTTGAGCTTTGCAGTTGAGTTGAAAACTAACGATTGAGATTAAAAAGACGTGAGTTAAGAGTTTCCAAAAGTTACTTTGTCTTTCCATCATGACAGTATCCAAGGTAAACTTTTCTGATAAAATACCTTGTAAGAAAATAATGACAACTAAAATAATTTTAAAAAATAATGTTTAATTATAAGATATAACAGTTTAAAAATATAAATTTAGTTTAATAAATCTTAAACTTAGAGAATATGCAGGAAAATATTTGTATTATGTATATTCTTCAGGTTTTAGCTTTATTAGACTGAATTTTATTTTAAAAATACCCCATATTAACAACGCCGGCGGTCTTGCTTATTTGAGTGTTTGCAAACTTTGAAAGTAAAACTTAACAAACAAAACGTCATCCAATTGAGCTGAAGTTTGAAATATAAACTTTTTCTTTATGACAATGTTTTTTTGTCAAAGTTTAAACATTTCCTGAAAAATTAGGTTTTTAACAAAAAATAATAATTATCTAGGTTTTAAAACTAAGACAAATTAAACTAAATTATTTTTTTAGAGGGTTTCTTTTTTGCCAATTTTTTTCATTTGCTCCATCGGTTTGGGTTTCACAGGCAATTAACAACAAAACAAAAGCACACTTGTTGTTTTTAGTTATAGACATATTGATTGACAAATTTAAAAAAGATTTAAGGCTATTAAGCAGATAGGTTCTTAGTTTCTTTCTAAAGCATTGAATTATTGCTGTGGAAGTTATTTCTCAAGGTAAAGGATTCCATATAACTGTTCCAAAAACTGCAAACTTTCTATTTCTTGCACTACTCACTTTCCAAACTGGCACGATAAATAGAAACAACGATGATTATTATCTCAGTCTCTTTCAAGTCGGTATTTTTTGCACTTGTTGAATGACATGTGGGAACTATCCTCAATAAGTGCCGGATTATACTCAGTTTGGCTATTAATCTTCAGCCAGTGAGGGTGGTTGAGAATAGGAGAAATATGAACGCAATTGATCCAACTAATTCAATATTATCTTAATAAAGTTTAAACATGCTGTTTATTCTGTTTTTCAATTTATGTTATAAAAAGTTTCTAAGGCACTTCTATTTAATGTAAGTGTAAACAATGGCAATAAGATTGTAACCACCAATCTTAAGCAACAACGGCTAAGGCTTCACCACTTAGCTGCAATCTTTATTTGTTTCAGCTACAAAATTATAGTCAATTTTACAATTTTCTTACAAAAATAGCATTGGATTATATCACCCAGATTAAAAATTTTATTTTTAATTATATTTTTAATAGTCATTCATGTAACTCGAATTTAGTAAAATAATACATTGACCGATTATACATTTTTATTCCAAGTTTCAGCTCAGTTGGATAAAGGTTAATGTTCTAAATGACAATTTGAAAATAAAGCCAATAAACATACGACAAACATATAAAGTAAAAATAAGAGCATTTAATATTAAAATTATCAAGCCATACTCTTACTATTTCATTAGCTAATCTTTGAACAATTTGAAAACTTGCAAAAAAACTATTAGGTAATGAAATAAAAAGTAACCTTTGGCACAGAAATTTAATGTTGCTGTTCTTAACCAGTTGGCAAAAAATAATCTAGTTTGCAAAATTTAATTAAAAAAACGCATATATTAAAAATAGGAAGAACTTTTAAACTTTTGTTTTGCGACATGTTTAAACACAACATTTCAGTTGCTACGGCAAACAAGCCAATAACAGGAAATCGAATTGTATGATGACAATTCGTTTGATTGGAGCGTGAATGGAAACTAGTCGGTCAGTTTTAAATCGATTCGTTTTCATTTAATTCAGATTTCTCAACATGATTAAAAAAGAAAAAGGTGGAAGCTATGATGACGACGATGGCGATGATAATAATTAATAATATCAAAATTATGAACTTGATCGTTAAAACTCACATTTAAAAATATTATCTGCAATATTAAATGAGGTTTATAAAGCAGCGAAAAACAATTAATTAAAAATTTTGGCTCCTTTGAAAAAATTAAGTTAGGTATTATTTAATTGATTAAATCTTTAAGTTAACTTAATTTAAACTGGTCTAAGGCTTGATTTATTGACACTTCCACTGTGTTCTGTCATTTCATTTGTTTCTAAGAATGATTTAAAACAACCAATAGACATCCAAGAAATCCTTATAGCTGTCCTTTTTTTTCAAACGTGCTGGAGTAATGAGCATGTTTTTTAGTTTTAGCGAGAAAAATCGTTTTTTCACGTTCAGTTAGAAAATGTTAATGATTGATCGTGACTGCTGCGCTACAGACAATCTGACACATTGGACATCTGTTCTGCCGTTAAAAAAACTACAAAAAGATGGGCAAGTGCGACCCTAGCCGAAGTTATTGTTCACATGCCAAAACTACCACTTACTTAAAAGTGTGAATAATATATATATATATAAGAAACGATAAGTTCACTAGAAGAACGAAAAGATGCACAATTGCCCAACGCAAATAAAAAATTGATAGTCATATATGTATATATGAACACCATTTCAGTAATACAGTACTCTAGTGCAAGCAACTGAGAAAATACCAATGCATCTATTTATCTATTATTATTTGATTTTAAATATTAACTTTTAAAAGATTATTAAACACATCTAAAAGAAAACAGATTCTAGAATTCACAACATAAAAATTATTAGAAAAATCTAAGAAAACTATTTTTTTACTAAATTATAATAGTAAATTGAATGCTCTAACACTGAAGCTAACATTCTGCGTTTAAAAGTGTTTCACAAAAAACACAGGCCTCCCAATTGCAGCCGGCGTTGTTCCAGTTGTGATTATAGTATAAAATCACACAGCCCTCGTAGTCTAGGGAATTAGGTTCACCGTTTCCCCAAAATGTTGATTCCATGAAAATCCAATCGGAATTTGGAAAAGGTTGCCAAGCAAATGTGGTCGTGTTGAACTCCTGCTGTTTTCCTCCAATCCAAACTAACGACACATCTCTCCATTGTTGATTGAAGCATGTTCCATTCATATGACCAGCTGTTTAAAAACATAGTAACAATATTATCACTGAAATATAACAATTATTTAGTAAAAAAAATTGACTAATTTTACATGATCTGAAAATATCAATATATCTGAAGAGTCCAGTATTTTCTTCTTTAGTGGTTATCATTGCTGGATAAACCTTTCTTGAGATGTTCTGTGTCAAAAATAGCTTAATACTTATAAAAATTTCAAACATTTTAAAACTTAGTTTAAATGTATTTGCTAATTAACCAACAAAATATTGATTGCCTTTAAATATTCAAGTGTTTAACAATTTTTTTATTAACAAACATCTGTCCTTTCATTTTAATTTTTTAAGACAAACAAACATTTATTTTTTTAAAATTTGTTATATTAACTTCACCGCCGGTCTTGCTTGCATGAATATTTGCAATTAATAAAAAAATAGTTAACTAGCGTCCGTCATCCTATCAATGTTTTTTACTTAAAACAATAATTATCTATGTTTTAAAAACAACAATAAATTATACATAATTAGATTAATATTCAGATTTATAAACTTTAAGTGCTGTTTTAATATAAAAAATGCATTAAATGAAATGCGTAAAAATCCTTAAATAGAAGAGCTTTATGAAAAAAAACTTCGTTTCTTACGGTTCGTTTGTTTATCAAATAAAACCCTGCTTTAACGTACAGATTTAATTAAAACAATTATTTTATATTTGCTAATTAACATACATAAAACTGGTTACAGTGGTTTCTGGCAGCTTCCCAGTTCCATTTTCCTTCCTGAAGATCATAACAGCCTCCAGCCAGAGGGAAGTGTATAAAAGGCTCCGGACAAATATCTGTTGGTTTGGAAAACTCACATTAAACTATATTTTTATGATTTTAGTTTGGGCATATAATAATGTTTGAAAATGTTTTTTAAGTGGCGTTAGTCGTTAGTACGTTTATGCCACAAATCATTTATTTAACTTTTTGTTACTTGTCCAAGAACAACCAGAAGTTGCTATTTTACCAGAGCGCGAGCTAAGAGCATAAAAATAATTTTAATAAACATAACCATTTTTACTCGCCTGTTCTCACGAATGCCTTGCAAGAATTTTGATTCAAAAGCTTTTGTTCATCATCCCATACAAAGAACAAATCGCACAAGTTTGTGGCTTTATAAAATTGAAATTTCAAGCAAATAAACTCTTCATTTGAAAAACACTTTATAGAGCAATGTATCAGTGAGTCAGTTTTTAAAGACTGCCTTGGTTGGTAATAAGTACAAGACGACATGTCAATTGTAAACTTGTCTTGCCTTGTTTCTGCTTCCGTAATCTCAGAGCAACATTGTTGGACTGTAATGATCATTACAACAACGAGGTAATAGCAAAAAACTTTACAATTACCAAACATTTTCAAGTGCTATTGAATGACCAGCAGATTGACATCTGTATTTAATTTATTTTAAAATTATCGTCAAAGTTTTATTAACTTTTCGCTAGTCTAATCCACCGTGAATTAGCACCCATGTTCCGGTTATATTTTCTCGATTTTTTCTCAGAAAGAATCTCATAATGATTTTTTGGCACTCAAGCAAATGCGTTGAACAATGCCTGTTTGTGAATTCTTTTTTTTGTACAACACATTTTGCACAGAAAATATGCTTGTTGATAAGCTGTAATATTTTTCGTTTTTTATTCTTGATTTTATTTCACATTAAGCAACTCAGAATTCTGGTAGTAGTGGGATAAAGATTTCGCTTGTTGGCCTGAAGGATGGTGGTTCGAATCTCACCAGAGTTCGTAGAAGGTTTGGGGAGGTAAACACTATAAATAAATGCCTCTAATTTTTGTAGTGAATTCTTACACAGAATTCAGTTCTTCGAGCCACTCTAAACCATGTTGATTTAATTTATTTTGGGAAACATCATAGGAAGAGCTAAAACAGCATATTATCTCCTTGAAGATAGGCGTTGCACAGAAATAATGTTCACAAACAAATAAATAGTCATATAAGTTTTTGATGTATGAATCATAATTTTAACTTAACATATTTTTTGGCAGATCAGAATATTTTTAGAATTATTTGTTTGTCTAGGAAGCCTGCAAATTTACTGTACTTGAGGGATTTGAACCAACACACCTCAGGGCACTGTGAAAGTCATAAACCTACGTCAACTCAAAGCATACAAATCTGGGAGTGATTAAAATATTTTGTTCTTCTAGGACAAAAACACATTATCTGGAATAAACAATTATCATCACTGAACTATAAAATTTACTTTAGATGTAATTTAAAGACACTCAACATCAAATTAATTACAACATTTTTTTAAAAACTGAAAAATCAAATTTAAATACTAAAACAAAAAAAACTTATTTTTATAAATAATTGCAAGTTGAAGCAGACAAAAATGAAAAATAATATTTAAAAAGCTCATTTGTGCTAATAATTTGTCATACTAAACATCTAAGCTTAAGATAACAGAAATTAAATTTGTGCCATGTTCTTAAACAGACTGCTCTTGTAAGCTAGAGAGATCAGATACATATTTAAATGAGTTAACTTAAACATACCAGCATTTTGACACATTCGGAAAATTAGTAAATCTTTTAAATTTAATAAACACAGTTATTGGTTGGATTTTTTTCAAATGAAGTTATCAGTAACACTAATGAATGAAAAAGCAAAGAAATTTTAAAATTGTTCAAATTTGACATCATTTGCGGTTTTCAGTGAACCTTAAACTTCATTTCACAAAGGACACATTTTTTAATATTGCAGTCAGCGTTATTCCACGTGTCATCTGGAGTGAACTGGATGCACAACTCTCTGTGAAGTAGATCCGGCTGACCACGGCGCCAAAATGTTGACTGCATATGAATAAAGGTAGAATTTCTAAAAGGCTGCCAACCAAATGTTGTTGTGTTCCAAATTGATTGCTTGCCACTAGTCCAAATGTCATGTCCACGAAAGCCATCATTTGTGAAGCATGTTCCATTCATTTGACCTGCTAAATTAGTAATAAAAAAGACTCTCACTTTATTTATTTACTAGTAATAAACATTTTATTTATTGTTTTAGAAATAAATATTCGACTATACAAACTAGTTCGTACTGTTTAAAAAGTTGTTCTTTAATTTTAAAAACATAGCAACATTAAACTACTTGAAACAAATTGTCAAAATAAATTACCTATCTGGAGAGAAATCAAATAATTATGAACTGTTGTTTTCTCTGTTTCATTATTGATCATGACTGGGAAGATTTTTCCTGAAGTGTTCTGTGATTTATTTCAATTCTAAATAAATCTATAATGTTTTTAACAGTGTAGCTGCAATTTTAAACATTTACTCGTAATTTGTACATAACGTTATAATTTGTATACATGTCAGTGTGAATTTTATCTACGTAATATGTTAATTATTTGTAATTTGTATACATGTAATACGTTATTGAGGCTTTTGTAATATGTATATAAGTCATTATATTTTATATACCAATTTATGTAAAATCATAATGTTTCTAATTATACAAATAATATTAATTTTTATATTAGTGCTTAATATAATCTAGCAATATAATTATTATACAAATAGCTTTATTTTATACATATAGCTGGTTGCAATGCCTTTGAGCTTCATCCCACGTCCATAGTCCTTCTTCGAGTTTGTAACAATTTCCTCCAACTGGGTAACGCTCAAACGGATCAGGACAGAGACCTATATGGTAAGTGTTCAATTCAAAATAACCGAATTAAAATAAAAACAAGAACATCTTGAACAAATGTCAGCAAAAATTTAAAAAAGCGGTTTATTAAATTATTTCTCTGCTGCACCAAGAATGAAATTAGCATTATAACATAAATATTATTTGCAGTAATTCTGAATGTTAGCCTGTGCCTAATTATCCAAACAAATAAAATCAATTTTTGAATCAAACACTCGATTCACATTCACTTTCAAAAACCCAATTGGGGAAATAACAAATAGAATAGGTGACAATTGAACAAAATAAGTATTCCAATAAACCTGTTCTCTCGTATGATTGACATTCACTTTCATCAGATATGCTTGGACCTTCTTCTCGAACAACAAAGAGTTTACATTTTTCAGATTTCCTATAAAATTGAAATCTTAAACATTTGAATTCTTTGACAAATAAACACAACATAGCACAATGGCTTGCCGAAGAAGTTCTGTAAATTTGCTTTGGTGTGGATGAGAGACAAGGTAACAAAGTGCTTCCAAACAGTTGTTCAAGTCTTACCGAATGCTGAGTTTGGCAAATAATTAAAAAAATAGCTGTTAAGCTTAACAGGATCCAATTGATAAATTGAAAGTGTGACCTGCGTAATAGTTTAAAAACAAATTTTATTATTTCAGATGTTAAATTGAATATATAAATTGAATTAAATAAAAAAACACTTGGCTACATATTCTGATGTTTTAAATTGTTTTAATCTATTCGACGAATGGCTGAGAACAAATTGATTGAAAGAATGAAACGGCACGATGTTAAGTACCGCATTTCTATTGTTCACGACACTGATACATTGAACGGGACAAAACATGAAATAGAGATCAAAAAAGGCCTCCGTTGTTTTCAACTGTCTTTTTAAAGCTGTGTTTCAGTAGCTTGCAGGTTTTCACGTTTTTAATTTCATTGTAAATGTCACAAGGTTTTTGGCTTTTCATTATATCGTGGTTTGTTTTAAACAAACTCAATTAGTCAATGATACTATTTAGAATATGAAACAATACGTATAAATGCTGAAAGCCATTTGTTAATAACGCATTTTTGAAAACAAGTATTTTTACATGCAAAATAAAAATGAGCATGCATATTAATAACGCCTTTTTAAAGTAAATTTGTTTATATGCAAGATAAAAATAAACATACAAAATGCACAGAAACCTTTATTAGAAACACTTTCTTGAAAATAAGATTGTTTATATGCAAAATAAAATTAAACATACACACAAACTCGCAAAAACCGTTGTTAAAAAATCTTTTTGAAAATAACTATTTGTAGAGGCAAAATCGTATTTGAATTCACTAAAATGTTTTTCAAGCAATAGGTTTTTTGGAAAACATTTTTGTAAATATATGCACAATAATTTTTTTTGAAACATGTTGTGTTAGATATATACAGCTTGAGTGTTTTCAAAGTTTTCCATTGTCTTCAGTTTTATGTTATCTGTTGTTTTTTCAAGTGGAGTTATGCAATCAATTGAAGCTTGAAATGTTAAGCATGTTAAGCACAAGCGTAAAAGATATGATTTCATATTATTTGGAAACTAAAGTTTCATTAATATTAGGTGAAAAAACTCATTAATTAATTATCTACGCATTTAAGTTTTTTTTATAAATGAAATTTGATCAAACTTTGCTAATTAATTAGCTTGATATTTCCAGATTTTCAAAACGTGTAAAAACCAGTACAGAGCTGTACAATCTAAGCGTTCACTAAGCAATAAATACTTTTTGATATGAAAGTTATTTCAGTTGTGTGTACACGAGTTTTCATCTAATTTAATTTAATTTAATGTTTTTATTTGAAAACCTAAACAAATTAGTTACTTACATTTTCTGTTTTGAGGTTTGTGACATTTCCTTATCAGATACAAAAGATGAATTATTTTCTCTGTTTCGTTTGTTTCGTTTGTTTCCCAGAAACACGGCTTCCGACTAATTTATTTATTTCAGGTATTGGAAGAGAAATTTATATTGAGAATGCACTTAACAATTATAGTAATGCAATTGTTGTTCTAAGTGAAGCTAATTCAAAACATCTATGCTATCTTTCAAGAATGTTTTCTAATTAATGGAAATAATAAATAGCTATTGATTTTATGTCATAGGGAGAATTTGTTTTGCTGTTCTATGGGAATTGTCTTATTTTCGCACACCTCGCTAGAGCGTTAAATGCGTTTCTCCAAGAAAAACATCAACTTTTGTTTTGTTTTTATAAAAAAAAACTATCTTTCAATTATTAATTATTAATTGTAATTGATTTTTAAGTTATTGCAAATTATTGTCCTTAGTCTAAAAATTGAAAACATTTATTCCAACATTAAAACGTAAGTTTAGTTTTAAAATATTACAACTAGCAATTCTGTTCCATATGGCATTCCAACTCAATTATGAAATATGTGTTTGAACGAGTCTAAAAACTATATTAAGCGTGACATTACTGACATGTCTACGCATGGACATGTCAGAGTCGAAGAAAGCTCAAAATTGCGAACCGTATCTGACGGCGAGATCCAGTCAACACCCATGGACACTTTTTTTTTTTTGCGACGTGTTGAAAGCCATGCAGATGCCCTCCGATTTGTTTGAATTAAGTTGGAGGCAACTGGAAAATATTATGCCGAATGGGAAACATGAATTATTGATTTTAAAATTTGAAATTTGTTTTTATTATTTATTTTTGTTACAAAATGTTTTTGAGAAAATCAAAAACGTCTAACAATATAAGTGATATTTTAAATCAATAAATTTTTCCTTATGCCTCCACTTTCAGCCTCTTTTCTCCGATCAAGGCACTTTGTACGTTGGACAAAAGCTTATTTGTTAAAAATTAATTAAAAAACTATAAGAATGCCAAAAAAATTGTTTTCATTTTCAATCAATCGTTCCAAATTAAAAATGAAATCAAATATGTTTCATTTACGATCATGCAAATTCCGTTTGACACAAAACACATTTCAGAACGGTACAACCACTAAAGCATATAAATTATGTTGAAGTGAAGCACTGAAACGAGAAATTCATGCAGCTATCAATAGTTGGCTAGATATTATATCCCACATAAGCCACAAATAACAGATTTACGCCAGGATGTGGCATGCGATCAAATCTAGATTAAAAACACTATTAAAAAAACAATTAAAAAATAACATCAATAAACTTTAAAGTTACAAACATTACTACTAGACAAATCAACAAACTAAGGAGATATGCTGTCAGTTTGACAGAGAGCACATTTCTTTTCATCGCACGAGTCCCATGCCGTTCTGGTAATTATACGGCTAGCCGAATTGTAAGAGTTGAACATGCAGGAATGAGAAGATGCAAAATTGACGTATGCTTTGTAATCAACGAACTCAACTTGAGATCCAGGATACGGTTTCCAAACAAATCTTGTAGATAGGTTACCAGGTATTACTCTCTGACCGGCATTCCAAAAACCGTACAATGAGTTATTCGTGTTACAGGTGCTGTATCCAGCATCAGCTGTTGAAAAAAATTTAAATAGACAAAACAATAAATAAGTAGAAAATAATTATTTTAATTCAAATTATAATTTAAATGTGAATTTTTATAATATAGAATTGTAAAAAATAGCATTAAAACCTCAGTTATAATGTAAAAGCTTGTACCTTGAATGTTAGCTATGTATGTGGATGGCACTCCAACTTTTATAATAGCCGTATGAACCGACATTCCCATTTGATTGCACTGGCTTCTCGCTTCCGTCCAGTTCCACGATCCGTGTTTAACCTGGAGACAGGTCCAAACCTTATGGGATGAAAACAAAATCCGATGGGCACAAATCTGATAAGAAAATGTTAATTTTAACTTGTAGTAAAATTAAAAAAAAAATTATATCTAAAATTTACCTTTTCTTAAGTAGCCGACGCATTTTTGAGGAGACGCAACATTTAGTCCAAATTTAGGATACCAATTGCTTACAATTCTGCATTCTTTTGCATAGCAGTTGTACTGGATCATGACGCACAACCTTGATAACAACTGCAAGCATTGCAGCTGGCAAAGTTTTACAGAAGAAGTTGTCAGCTTGATTATTTCATAACCAAAATAATACGGCTCTTTTCTAAAGAGAATGTTGGAGGTATTTGCATGGCTCTCAAAAACGTTTGAAATACAAATAAAAACCAGAAACTGTGCAAAAAAGTTCATTTTTGCGTGTAACTACTTAATAAAAAAAGCGTTTACATTATTAAATTATTCGACATTTAATCAAATTATTAATAAAATAAAGCATAGCAACAAAAATGTGTCCTTTATATGCAAAAACAAAGTTTAACAACAGTAAGATAATAAAAATATACTAATAGAGTTTCTAAACACTATCAACAACAGTTTCACAAATTGTCCAAAACTAAGCACTGAAAATGTTTCAAATCCTTTCATATCTTTTTATTGAGTTAAAACTTTACGCAAGTGTCTATCAAAAGCTGCAAAATTTACTTAATAACAAAACACTGCAGCAGTCTAAAAGTAATTGCAATCTCAAATTGGCATAACGCTTCTCAACGTAAACATTTAAAAGCTTTTAGCACTTAGGTCGATAGAATTCGAAATTTTGAAAAAAGAATAACAGCAAATGTTGTTTGTCGAACATAAAACCTTTACTCAAAACTCAAGTACAAGGCTGTTACAAATTATAAACAAACAAAAGAGCAAATTTAAAATTTAAAGTACACAAACTCTTAAGTACTAGTTTATTGACATAATTTTGTTCTAATCGTGCTCTCTTTTCAGTGAACTGGCAACATATTTTAAAACTTCTTCAAGTTCCATTGTTCCTAAGCGTCTAGTTTAAGATAAAAAAAAATAAAATAAAATAAAAACTTTCAATGAGGTTATTATTAGTGCAGAAGCATTGAGAACAGCAATAAAACAGTCAGCACTTGATGGTCGCGCGTTTTCGAACAAATTTTAAAGCTTTGAGAGAAATAAAAACTCAAAGTAGTAACAAATTTTTTTAAAACTTGAATAAAACGCACTCAATCACTTCTATTGACACAACTTAATCATCGATAGATTCATTAATTTTCTTGACTATAAATGTCGCTGTTTCGTAAAACTAAACTATTACAGGTATTTATAATTAACAGTTTCTAGATTAAATACCAGCAAACACATATTGAAAACGCAACACCATTATAAACAATTCAGATGAAGTGTCTTTCAAACATCAATAATTGAAATCGTGATGATTTTAAACAATTTCAAACACTAAACCAAAAAAAAATTATTTTTTGTGATTAGCATTTCAGTAGTTCAAATTAACGTAGAGTTTCAAATCATCAAATCATTTTGACATTCATTAACGTGGCGTTCGTCGGATGACGCAGCTTTGAGTGGTCGAGTCGTTTTATAAAGATATATCTAGCACAGTTCAGTATGAGAGGGTATCATCGGACCCTTTTCTAATTCGTTGTCTTCATCGATTTCAAATCGGCTTTCGACTGCATCCATTGGCCAGTATTGTGGACGGCATTGAAAAAAGAAAAAATACCAACGAAAGTCATCCGTTTGTTACGAGCGTCGTATAGTGGTTCGACCAGCTGTATCCGAATTCGAAACGACCTATCCGACGAGTTTACCATTCAAACCGGTGTCCGGCAGGGAGACGTCGCCTCTCCGCTTTCATTTAACGTCGTGATCCATGCGATCATGAGGATATCGTTCGAAGGAAGGCGTGGTGTTCAATACGACAAAAACAACTTTATCACTGATCTGATGTTCGCGGACGATAGCGCCGTATTCGCCGACACCGACGTGGAAGCTACATATTGCCTATGCGACATCGCCGATATTGCCAAGTCATACGGCCTAAAGATCAACGCCGAGAAGACCGAGGTATTAACAACGGACGGGTCGCCAGCTCATGTCCACCTAAATGATGTCCAGATTGAGCAAGTGACGAAATTTAAATACCTTGGATCGATCGTGCAAGAAAAGAAGACGTCGTCGTCTGCCGACGTCCACAGCCGCGTTGTCAGGCTACTGCGGCATTTGCGACGTTCAGATGTTGCTTCTGAAAGAGAACGAACATTAAAATCAAGACGAAAATTCGCCTTTATCGAACATTTGATTCTTCTGATCCTGCTATATGGCTCGGAGACATGGACATAGTTTTAATCCGATGTGAATAGACTTGAAGTATTCCAAATGCAATGCCTGCGGCGAATAATGGGAGTCTCCATCCGCGACCGCATTCGAAACGAGACGATCCGTGATCGACAACCACTGATCGACGAACACATCCAAAAACGGCGACTACGGTGGTTCGGGCACGTCTGCCGAATGGATGGTTAACAACTTCCCAATAGTTTACTTTGGCGGGAGCGACCGCCTGGCTGGCGCATCCAACGTTCGGCACCAAAGAAAACATGGTTGAAAATTATTGATGGGGACCTCAAGAAGAAACGACTGACCGTCGATGGGGCGAGAGCGGTTGCAGCGGATTGAGGAAAAAGGAAAATTGTCGTGGAAGGCGTTCGTGGTCCCGTGGCACAGACAGCAGCGTATTGGCTGCGAGGACATCTTCCTCCCTAAGCGCCGGCTACGAACTAAATAATAATAATAATAATAATAATAATAATAATAATAATAATAATAATAATAATAATAATAATAATAATAATAATAATAATAATAATAATAATAATAATAATAATAATAATAATAATAATAATAATAATAATAATAATAATAATAATAATAATAATAATAATAATAATAATAATAATAATAATAATAATAATAATAATAATAATAATAATAATAATAATAATAATAATAATAATAATAATAATAATAATAATAATAATAATAATAATAATAATAATAATAATAATAATAATAATAATAATAATAATAATAATAATAATAATATTAATAATAATAATAATAATAATAATAATAATAATAATAATAATAATAATAATAATAATAATCATAATAATAATAATAATAATAATAATAACTATGAGAACGCATTTTAATAAAAAAAACAGTAGAATAGCAAAAAAACGGATTTTGGTAGTTGTAGGCTGTAGCAAAAAAAACTAGTTGAAAAAAAGACAATTTATATTTCAAAGAAAACACAACAGATGCTATTTCTGGTTCTAAAAAATGTATGTATGTTACTCTAGGCTGATTAACTACGGAATTACAAAAAATGAAAGAATGTTGTGTGAAATAAAAATATTAAAACCACACCTCAATTTACTTTACACTAAAAAGAAGATATTATTTTTTCTGTTATCCAAAAATAATTTTTAACAGTTGCGGACGATTTATTTTATATGTTTTCATAATAAAACAGTTTAAAATATTTAACCCAAGATTGGAACGCCGTACACTAACGTAATACAAACGGGAATGTACAGCACAACAAGAAACAATATAAAACTTCTAAGTAAATTATTTCTGGTAATAAATTTTACATTAACATTCAAAATTAATATGAATGCACAATTTTAGTCTAATCTTAAAATAAGAAGTGAATGTAAAATCAATTAAAAGATTAAAAATTAACAATTAAAGGACTTCACAACACAAAGTAAAGCAAAAAGTACATAAAAACATCAAATTTTAGTGAACATGACAGTCATTGAAATATAATAAACAAAATTAAATGTTTTAAATTTTAGTGACGAAAAGACGTAACAGTAAAACAGTTTTATAAAAAATCTCTCTCTTAAAACTCATGCTGTCAGTTTTTGCTTGATGGCTTTAATGTCATCCAACCAAGCTAAAACACAAGCTGAAGAAAACTATGTTTTAAGAATTATAAAAAAAACGTTTTTGTGATTTCGCAATTTGGTCTGTTATTTTACACAACACTTAGCAAATGTCAAATTTCATTAGTTTGAATGCAATATTACACTTTTTTAACTTCAGAACCAGCATGAAACCATGGGACAATACAAAACCAATTAAAAAGGTAGTAACATTCAGGTAATATTGTGTGCATAATGTTGTGCAATTTATCTAATAGTAAATTATTTTCAAAAAAATTGTTTAATTAATGTATTTTAGTGATATTACAGAGTATTTAAAAAATATTTTATTTATTAGATTTCAACAAAAAAGTTAAATTGTTTTAAACACTTGCAAACAGATAGGTTTGTTAAAATTAATTAAAAAACAATAAAAAAAATAACTTAAAAAGCATTGCGTTATTTTAGTATAAAACTAATTTAAAAGTTAGTAAACGTGCCTGAAACTTAGTTAAAAATTCATTGAGAAAACAGTTATTTAATGCAATTTTTCAATTTTACAGGCAAATGTTCTATATAAAAAACAAATAGCTAACAATCAAAATATGTGCTTGTTTTCTGAAAACGTACGTTAAACTATTATTTGATTTTGAAAGTTATTATTTGAACTAATTTTAAACATCTAATAAATCTATACTCTAAAACCTATATATCATTACAAAAGCTGATTTTTTTTCTTACAAATATAAGATGAATCAAATAAGTTCAAATCGAAACTAACACTCTGTTTTCAACTGCGTTTCACAGAGAACACATGTTTCTAAATTGCAGTTGGCATTATTCCACCTATTATTATAAAATAGCATTACACAGCATTCCCAATCAAGAGCATTTGGTTCACCATATCCCCAAAATAGATAATCCATGAAAATCCAACCAGAACTCGCAAAGGGTTGCCATGCAAATTTAGTGGAGTTGAACACCTGCTGTTTTCCTCCAATCCATACTGAAAACCAATCTCCCCATTGATGAATGAGGCATTTTCCATTTATTTGACCAGCTGTTTTGAAACATTGTCATTGAAATATTAATAAAGTAAAAAACAACAATTAATAATAGCAATGAAATTAATCAAATTAATTTACATGATCGGATAATGTCCATATAATTAAAGATTGCTTCATTTTCTTCTACACTGGTTATCATTGCTGGAAACACTTTTTTTGAGTTGTTCTGCGTGAAAAATAATTTAATATTTGAAACAAATGAACCGTAAAAATTTCTTTTTCAATGTTTTGCAATGTATTTTTTAATGACAGTAACTGTTTAAATGACATCATTGGCCACAGTCTTTTAAATACCTAATATATAAAGTATGTAAAAATTAAAAATATGAAAAATGTTTTATTATAACGTTTTAAATTAAAAATATAAAATCGCTTTTTGATGTAAATTAAAAATAAAAAAGTGACATAAAATTTGTATTTTTATCTAAATTTCAAAGTTTTAATTTACTTCATTTTTTAAATCACTCCATGTTTGTTCAATCAATCCGAAAAAACGTTTTGAATGTGAAGTTGACAGCGATAAATAAACATACTAAATTTCAACTTGATTAGATAACGGGATGTTAATTTTTTGAAGTGGTAAAAGGTCCAAGCGTATGGTTCGAGCAAACACGATAAAGTTAAAAAAAACATTTATAAATCTTGACCACAGTTTTCTGTTTAGTGAATAAGTATGTAAAGATTTAACATATAGAATACTTTTGAATCAATATGGATTAAAAAAAAAATTTATTATAATTTGTTTTAAATTAAAAATAAAACATTGTTTTTTTAATAAACTAAAAATTGATTGTTTGTTTCCCTACATAAATGATAAATTTTTTAATAACAAATTTAAGTGTTTAATTAATTTCATTTTCAAAAATGTAAAGTTTGCAGTGAAAAATAAACTCACTAAATTTTAACTCGATTTGATGACGGGCAGTTAGATTTTTGAGTGGTATAGGGTCACAACGTAAGGCTCAAGCAATCAAGCAACATACACGGTGAAGTTAACCATTTGGAAATTTAGTTTAGATTTAATTGATATTAGACAAACAATGAACTTGATAGCATTTTGAAATTAAAGTGTTAATCAATTAAAACCTTCGATTTTCAAAACTGTGATCCGTTTTGATAACTTTCAATTCTATCTTATAAATCAGAAAAGACATCATTTTGTATATGAGCTCAACGTTTTGCATTTTATAAGATATCTAAACTGTTATAAATTCTTTTATGAAAATGTGAACAAGTTATTCAAAAATTTGACAGGCTAATTGAAAAATTATTTTATAGTTTTTAGTGCGTATTTAACCTTGTTTTAAAAAAAGTATTTTTATGATTTAAAATTATGCAATTCCAATACGTTTCCATATCTTTCAGTTTTATTATGTTTTAGACAACCAAAACTTGGTAATAGAGCAACGCATTTGAATTCACTTAAAAACAATAAAATAACTGTTACATAAAACTGGTTACAATGGTTTCTGGCAGCTTCCCAGTTCCATTTTCCCTCCTGAAGATCATAACAGCCTCCAGCAAGAGGAAAGTGTATAAAAGGCTCCGGACAAATATCTGTTTGTTTGAAAAACTCACATTAAACTAGATTTTTAAAATTGACTTATTTTAAATTCATGGAATTAATTGCACACATATACCTTTAATAACAAAGACAATTTATAACTTGCCTGTTCTTACAAATGCCTTGCAAGAACTTTGATTCAAAAGCTTTTGATTGTCCTCCCATATAAAGAACAAATCGCACAATTTTGTGTCTTTATAAAATTGAAATCTCAAGCAAGTAAACACTTCAGAGGACAAACACATCATGGCACAACTTTTTATTGTAATTGTTTTCAAGGATTGTCTTGCTTGATAAGAAATACACGAGGACTTGTCAATTTTAAATGTATCTTGTCGCTTCGTTGCTTTATTAGTTCAAATACAAGATTTTTGAATTAAAGAAATGCATAAAACAACGATGTAACAAATATGACGTTTCCAATTACCAAACATTTTGAAATGTTACCAATTGAATATAGAATTTTAACTGTTTTGCTGTTGCAGAGACCCGTTTGCAAGAGAGTATTCAGTTAAGCAAAACTCAAATAAAAAACTGAAATGACGCATTTCTTTGAATATATATATATATATATATATATATATATATATATATATATATATATATATATATATATATATATATATATATATATATATATATAACACATCGTTTTTGTTGCTACAACAAACAAACTAAAAATTCAAATGTTATTGTTGATTGAAATTTGTTTTATTGAAACGTGAATGAAAACATGGCTAACAGTTTTTCAATCGATTAGTTAATTTAAATTCAAATTATTCAATAATAATAATGAAAAAGTAACACTTTGGAAATATAGATAACAATGATGGTAATGATAGTAATTAATAATAACATTACTATTCTTTTTTTAAAATTATTAACTCAAACAGAAACCAATGTTTATGAGACTCCGCCTCCATGATTTGCCATTAAGCAAACAAACCCAGCGGTGAAATTAATATGGGTAATTTTAAAAAAATTCCATAAATTCAAACTCTTTAAGAAATAGTCCTATAAACTAATTTTTAAATTTTACGTTACATGTACAAATCTTTGCAATTTGTGTTTTTATAAACATTAATGCGTTTAGTTATTTTTTAACATTGAATTTTAACTTTTGAAAGTTAATTGATAACATCTAAAAGAAAATTTTTTAAAATTTTGTTATCATTTGACGGAAAAACTTGAATTGAATGCTTGCACCTTTTGCACTATTACATTGATTTTTTGGAAAGCTTTATGTTTTTGAAGTTATTTTGTTTTTAATGTTTTAAAAAAAAAGTACTAAATGAACAACTAAATTTTCATTGATTCAATTTTTTTTTAATTTTTACAACTGTTAGAAAGTTTGTAGCGTCATTAATTTTATTGTTAGTTTTAAATTTTTTAAAAATTATCAATTGTTTTAATTTTTCGGAAAAACACTTTTTAAAAAATTTAAAAAAATGAAAAACATATTAAATTTTTTTTTAATTTCATTAATTGCTGGTAGTTAAAAAATATTTTGGTTAAAATTGCATATTACATACACTTATTCTTCATCATTTTGCTTTCATCAAAAATGGGCAATCTGTAATTTGTTGCCAATGAGTCAAAAAGAAAACGTGTCCAAATTAGAATGGACAATTTACTGCGCTTTTAAAGGCCTGATTAAAAAATACTTTTTGACAACAAGCTGCAATCGTTTTTACAAAGTTTCAACTATGTCCACTATCAAATAAAACTTTGGTCACTGACAAAAAACACAAGAAGTGAACTATGCGGTACAAATTTATATTGATTGTTTTACTATTATTTTCACATCACTGCAGCATTATGTTTTAGTAAATGGTTATAATTATTGTTTATTTTACGTAACTAATTGTATAGTTTAAGAAAACAAATTTATAAACGACAAAATATTAAATACAATTGTAATAAACTGGTTTTTTTTAAAAAGATTGTCTCTGAAATGAATTCCACTTGTTACTTCAAAGGTGAGTTGAAGTTTTTTTTATATAAACTTTGTTTCTGTCTTCACATTTTTATTTGCATGTGTGTAGAAAATGTTTTTAAAAATAGTTCAACAAAGATTTGTCATCTATTCAATTCAAAATTTAACATGTAGATCTATTATTAAAAAAATCGCCCTATCAAAACTAAAATTTTGATCCATTTAATTAAATATCGAAAGTTTTTTAATCATTCTGTTGAAAAAAACTAAATTAAAAACGGTTTTTAAATTTTTTGAGGAAATATATAAATGAATTTTGATAAAAACCGTGATTTACTTTAATCGATAAATGTTTTTCGTTTTATAAACAATCGCTCGAAGCGTTCATTGTTCATGATTCTGCGTTCACAGGCGTTTCACAAAAGGCACAGAACAAGCTGTAGCAAACGAAATTATTCCAAGAACCATCAAAAATCAGCTCCAAACAGGCTTCCTCGTCCAGTTTGCTCGGTTCATTGATCGCCCAGAATGTTGATTTAATGGCAATGAATTCAGAATTTAAAAATGACTGCCAGCCGAAGATCGTGGTGTTGTAGATCATCTGTTTTCCACCAATCCAAATCTTGTAGTAATAGGACCAGTTTTCAAAGAAACAGCTTCCATTCATTTGTCCAGCTGAGAGTTTGAAATGAAAAATGGTTGAACATTTAGTGTGAAGTGTTTTTATTTAAATAAGAAAACTAAATAAACACATAATCGGATATCGTTCAAGTAATTTGAAATAGCTTTCTTCTTGTCTTCACTCGATATCATTGCAGGAAATACCTTTCTTCTAATCTGTTGATAAAAACGGCAACTAACAGGTTTACAATTATAAACTTTAACACTTTTACGTTAAATCAGATGAAATAGTATTTCAAATGCAACTGAATTAGATTGGCGATGGTGGTAAAGCGGTAAAGCATTCGCCTGTAAACCTGAGAACCGGCGGTTTAATTTTCGCACGCGTCACCAGCGTCTGCAAGTGGCTGTCTCTGTTCGGTTATTTTGTAAAACGTTTCAACGAATGAGTAGAATTAGAAAAGCGATTTGCAGTTTAGAAGTCTAAGAACCAAAGCCACGTTAATCAAGTCAAACTTTAACTAATTTATAGTCTAAACTTAACGACATCAAATTGATTGCAATGACTCCTAGCATCGTCCCAGTTCCAGGCTCCTTCTTCAAGTTTGTAACAACTTCCAGCCAAGCCAAGGGAAGGTGGGTAAAAGCTTTCAAACAAATTTCTGTTATTTTTCAACATATATATTTGTTTTTTATAAGAAAAATGCGTTTATGTTTAAACATTTTTTTTAAATGTTTGATATAATAACAATAAAAAAATTTAAAAAAAAAACCACTTTAATTAACCTGCTCTTTGGAATGCTTTGCAATTAGTTTGATTTCCAAACTTCAGTTCATCATCCCAAACAAAAAACAAACTGCAAGCGTGTGAATCCTCGTGAAACTGAAACCTCAAGCACGTTAACTCTTGAGTGGAGAAACACTTATATGCACAGTGTATCGTTGAAACTGCTTTCAATACTAGACCTGGTTCATAGGAAGTGCAAGAGAACGAATCTCTTTCAAACAGCTCTCGTTCCTCAGTTGGTCTCTCAGAGTAAACACGACAGCTTTGGCTTGCGGTTAGCAAAATAATCACCATCCGATGATGGCGAGGTACATGGTGATGAACCATTTTTTTAAGATTTTTTTTAAATCAACAATTTAAATGACTAGCCATTTCGTAACAACAATAATGATATAATTTAATTTTTATTACTAGCAAAATAACACTGTGGCGTGATAGTATTTCTACAAATTTTTTAACAACGTTACAACTCTAACTTGAAACGAGTGTTTAAAGTTTTGACAACTGTTTTAAGTTTTACTCAACAAGAAAGCAACACAAGCTCATGAACCAAAAACATTCGACGTCGTCTTTAGGCAAAACTTGTTTTGTTCAGGCGACTAATACATTTTAGTTGAATTGAATTGAATTAGTTGAATCGAATTAAATTGAATTAGAAAAAAAAGCTTTTATGTATATAATAAAATTAACTTCTTTTTGTTTTGTTCATTTATTAAAAAAAAATATTTTAAAACAACACAAATGGTTTGATTCAAAACAAAAATCGTCAAACTCATAAAATCCAACAATCGACAAATATCTATTACTTTGAATTCGGCGTTGAAATAAAACAAATCTCAAACCACCGAGTTTATTGTAACCAAATAGTAACAGTTGTGCTGTGAATGCTCATTTAAGTAGAATGTTTGACCATGAGGTTCTCTGTTTATGCGCTTCTGTGACGCAATTAAGTAAATGGTCTAATCGATGTTGCAATTAAATGGTCTAATCATTACTGCAATTAAATGGTCTAATCGATATTGCAATTAAATGGTCTAACCGATATTGCAATTAAATGGTCTAATCATTACTGCAATTAAATGGTCTAATCGATGTTGCAATTAAATGGTCTAATCGATATTGCAATTAAATGGTCTAATCATTACTGCAATTTAAGTAATTTTTTAAATGTTTTTGGATAAGAAAATGTTCTTTGTAATGTAAGATACGTTTTCTGGTGCCTTTACATGTGAAAAAATTGTATGAAATGAACGATTGAGTTCTCACATTAGGTGCACTTTTTCTGTTTTAAAGTTCAGTGTATTGTCAACTGAGAAAACAATGATATTGTGAAAAATGGCGTGTACATATAATTGCACTAATTATATTAAATTGTATTAAAAATTAAAAAATTCCATACTGGCATTCTAATCAATACAAGTCTGTCTTGTAAATTATTAACTTTCATCAAATAAATAATAAAAACATTTCATTTTACAAATAAGTGGTTTTTTACAATTTTCAAAATTATTTTGAAATTAATTTTCAGAAACAGATTTTTTTTTCAAATTTTAAATTGTTTTTTTCGTTTAGGTTTTTTAATATTTGAAAATAAAAAAAATTTCTTCAAGGTAACCAAACGTTGAAATAGATAAAAATCAAATCAAATCAAAAACAAATAAATTGAAAGTATTTCATAGCAACTTATCCTAGTAGATTCGCATTGAATGAAAACAAAATAACTATTAAATACCTTTTTTCCACCGTCCATCTAGCCAAGGGGTTTTTAAATTAGCTTTTGCCAACGCATGCGGGCAATAGTTATTCAGGTGATAGAAAATGTTCAAAGCTGTTTCAGATGTTGCCATCTTTTAAATGAATTTTAAGTTTTTCAGTTATTTTGCAGTCTTCTAATCAATTCATCAATTAACACACGCTGAAATTTTTAAAAAACAATGTTTGATCAAATTACTGCTTTTGAGAATCTTTGACCCATCTGACACTGCATCACAGTACGGTTATTAAAGAATTTGTTTCATGACAATTTAGCAGAAAAATATATTAATTATTAACAGAGTTACACGGCGTTCTTAGGTCTTTTTGCTTTTTTTCTCTCTCTTTCTCTTTTTCTTTCCATTTCTCTTTCTCTTTTTCTGGATTAATGAAAATTAGTCAGTTTTGCATGGAATCCGTGCGTAACAAAACTCTCTACAATCGTTCTAGCTTTTATGCTAAATTTTTCTAATTATTGGAGTTTAAAAATTAAATTTTGGGTTTGGTGTTTTATGAAGAACGCATACATTCCTACTGTTTTTAATATACATATCCTTAGGCTTGTTTAACTTGAAATATAACTGTTTAATTTAGCTCTCAATTAAAAAATAGCTAAACTATTAGTTACTTTAGTCAATTTTTGTTTCTACTGGTACCTGGTTGATTTGTAAAGGTTATGTTAATTTATTACTGACTGCAACAAATTCTCTTGCGGCCCATTGTCCTGATGACGAAACTACAGGAGGCGGTACTGGGACATACCGATCTTTTGACGTACAGCATTGTTGAGAACTGAGCAAGGCATTTTGAAAATTTTAACATGGAAGAACCATTTTATAAGGCAAGTGTTACAAAATGTCTTCCACGCAAAGAAAGGCTGACGACTCTGCCAAGAATATAAACAACCAGAATAACAAAATGAATGATTTTCCATAACACCATCATCACAAATAACTTAAATTGAATTTCAAAAATTCCTGTAGGTACGCATTACTTTGTTCCAGCTGTTTACACAATTGTGAATTTTAATGATTAATAGGTTAATAGTGTGAATTATTTAATTATTATCAATGTGTTTAAAAATTAATAAAATTAATACTTTAAATTCTAAGCCGACTTGCTGTGATAAATTTTTTTTAGTCACGGGGTATCTGCAGTCGAGTCTTTCATGAAAGTTCAGCTCACTTTAAAGACCGCTGAGTCCATTACTAGACGTACATGCTAATTTCCGGTAGAAGCACTCAACTCATATGAAAGCCTGGTACGATTCATCTGATCTAATAAGGAAAGGATCCGAGAATCCACATAAAAATCCGTGAAGCTATAAAAGTAGATATTTCATAAACAATCAAATCGTCTGGTTTTGTGTTTATGGGGTTATATATATATACATTCATTTCATATTCGTGGAAAGTGTTCTGCTCTAAAAAAATTTTCATTTATTTTTAAAAAATCGTTTCTAAAAGTTATTTGTTTTAAACAATTTTAAAATATTAAAAATTTGTTTTACGTAAATTTTTGTTTGTTGTTCTTTCAGGTTTTTTGAAACAAAATATTAAAATTGCTATTTTGAACAAATTTTAAAATGAAATAAACCATAAAAAAATATACTAAAAATTTATTCATATCAAAAAATCTTTAAAAAAACCATAATCTATTTTTTTAGTTGTACTCAATTAATAGTTTTTGAATATGCTTCAATCTTTCAACGATGTTTTATATAATGCAGCTTTATCTTTCAATTTCCAATTAAATTAGTTTATTTTTTGTTTTTGTTTGTATTTTAAATAATTAATTGTTTTGAGTAACTAAAATAAAGTTTAGTAAATTTCTGATTAAAATTGTGTTTTTTTTTATTTTAGCTATGTTTTCAATAGTAATATAGCGCTGTTTCACGCTTCCTCCATGTTATTTTAATCACGCCAGCCTAATTAAATTAACAATCAGCGTGTTTTCGTCACGAGATCAGTTTTATCACATCGTTTAAATAATTTATTTCAAATTAATAACTTAAATACAATTAAAAATTAAAAAAACAGTTAACTCTCAAGTAAAACGTCAAATAAGCAGTTTTTCAACATTTTGTTAACACTCGGAGAAACTAAAATGCTAAAACATCTTTTTTTTCTCTTATCCATGTATTTCTTTGTTTTTCACAGACACAAACGCAAACGTGCACAATACAACACCTCAAATAATAAACTACAACACAGCAATGCTCAAAGGTGTTAAGTTATCATCATCTGAAGTGTTCTAAAAATTGGTACAAAACCAAGAAAAAAAATTGGTCGCCTTCCAATTTGGCAGAATATTCTTGGAAACAATGTTGATGATGATGATGATAATCGCAGTTGTGATAACAATGATGATGCTGATAAAGAATGAAATAAATGCTAGATGCATGACCTATGTGATCTTTTGATCAAGTGATCGCATAATCATGAGGTCATGTGATCGTGGAGTCTTGTGATCGTCTGATTACGTAGTCACGTATTTGACTAAGCAACATCCAATCACACACACAAAACATAAAAAAACCCGAAATAGTTTTTAACATTTTTTCAAGTGCCAAAAGAGCACGAAAACTCTAAATCAGTCGAAACAATTATGTCCCAAAGATCAAGATGGATTGACAACTTTTTTTGCTTTTTTGGAAAAGAGTTGCAAATGTCTTTTTTTGCAGAATATTTTTAACAAACATTTTAAGCAACATTTTTTCGAGCTGATATATCAAAATTGATTTTAAACAATTTTAAAATAAAGCCTAAGTTTTTCAACAAAATTATCGTATAAAATAAAAATTCAAGAATTTTCCATTTAATTTTTACAAAAATCATTCTTATTCAAATCTGTTATTTTTTAAGATTTTCTTTTCCTACTAAATCAGGAAAATGTAATAAAACATTATTCACACGATCACTTTTATAGACCACAAGCGGGACATTACCACCATTACCACTATCAGCATTATCATCACTACCATTTTCCCCATTACCACCATTACCATCATAATCATTGTTTTCATCATTACCGAATTTACCAAATTGGTCACACAAGATAACGTTTGTGGCGGCGTCGCTGGAGAAATTGTGCGGCGTTTTCATACTGACTGATTTCGGACGAGACACACAAATTTTTTCTTTCAAAGCCGTGGTCCTCGAGGCTGTCAAGGACTTGCTGGCATCTTCAGTGATTTCGCAATTTTTGTTTTTCATAGAGCTGTTATGGCAGGTAAGTAAAGAGATGAAGATCTTCTGGAACTTTTTGCCGACGAGGCAGTAAATGATGAAGTTAACCGAAGAGTTGATTGTCAGCAGGGTGTTGCTTGCTTCGTTGATGTAGCGCATTGTCTGTTTGAGAAATTGCTTTGTTTAAATATTTCATAACTTTTTTTAGAAAACATTAAGAAAAATATGGTTATTTAAAAGTGGCCCCACGATTGAAAAAGCTACAGAGCCAAAACAGTATAATTAAAAAAAGAAACAAAAATTTCAAAGGAATAATTTGTAAGATTTTTTATTCTTAGGTATTTCTTGTAATAAATTAATAAAATGGAAAATTAACAAAATAATGTTGCAATTTTACTCAAAGATTGCCATTTTAAAATAATTAAATATTTTTATTTTAACAGCAAATGTGATGCATCAACGAAATTTGAAAAAAAAATTTAAACTTTAGAAAATTGTTTTTTTTAAACTATTCACGTTTCAAACTGTTACTATGAATAATAACATTTTAAAGCTAAAAAATGGAAAATTGCCAAACGTATTTTATCAAATCAAATATTATTTTTAGAAAAAATTTAAAAAAAAACTAAAATTTAAAAAAATAAAAATCAACGACTTTGACATGAAAATACTTTTCTAGGATTTCAAATGTTTCTTCTGTGCATCCAGTGTGTCAAGAATTTTAATCATAACTGATTTTAAAACCTTACCTTAGTAAATTGTATTACAGATTTTAATAGAATCGACATGGTATTCCACATTCTGACATCAGGTTTCAAAAACAACTTCAAGACACCTTATGTGGATATTTGATCAAAACAGTGCTTAACTACTACGACCATTAAAGAACATAGTTGTTAGCATATATAAAAATAACAATGCTAAAAAACTCTTTTTTTATCACACAAGTATTTATAAATACATTTTCAACTTTTAAAGATCTGATATATTTTGCTGTTCGAGCAGATGATTGGGTTATGTTTTTAAATCCTTTATAACAACTTCACCGCCGGTCTTTCCAGCTTGCATTCTTGATTGCTTGCTCAAATGTTTGCTAACTTTGAAAGTAAAAATAAACTAACTTCCTGTCATCAGATTGAGTTGAAATTTTAAATATAAGCTTGCTCCTCATGACAATGCATTCAATTTATTTCAAAAAATTGAAAAAAAAAAGGTTTTTGTAATTGAAAATTGTTTATGTTCTAAAACAAAAACAAATCAAATACAATTAAATAAATGTTAACATATATATGGTTATTAAGTTAACCGTGAAAAACAGATTTTCTATTAAAACCTTTATTTTATTTTATTTATTTATTTTTCCAACAGATATACATATATATATATATATATATATATATATATATATATATATATATATATATATATATATATATATATATATATATATATATATATATATATATATATATATATATATATATATATATATATATATATATATATATATATATATATATATATATTTATAAATTTGCCGGCTTTTCATTTATTCCAAAAAAATTTCTCTTAAATAACATTATTTGAAATTTATATATGTAAACGTATTTTTATTTGTAGTTGATTGCTTTTTTAAACATAGATAATTATTATTTTCAACTAACAAAATTGTTTTTAAAAAATGTTCATGAGAAGCGAGTCTATATTTCAAGTTTCAGCTCAATTGTTTGACGGAAAACTAGTTAATTTTCACTTTCAAAGCTTGCAAACATGAAAGCGAGCAAGACCGGCAGTGAAGTTATTTAATATACAAAAAAATTTTAAATATCGTTTTATAAGAAATTTTTTGCAATAAATGAAAAGCAGGCTGATTCAAAAATATTAAAGATTTTCTTAAAAATATCCTGGTTTTCAACCGCTTAGTTGTTAATGTTTGAATTTTTCTTAAAGTTACATGTCAACATATTTTTTTTTGCCATTTGTCGTTTAAAAATAGAGCCAGTAGAAAACTATATAGAAAAATTTGTCAAAAAATACATTTTTTCAAAACTAAAATAAGCTCTGCTTACCTTTGATCCTATTTTCTCAATAAAGCGCTTCATTCTTTTGTTCCTAGTATTATCTATAGTGCGTTTTTAATGCATTTTGTACACACACATGGTTGCTTAGAAATATAAATGTTCTGTTTTTGCCATTTTTATTAACAGTGTTTTATTTATGGAAATGGCTAATTAACCCTATGTTGTTAACCCGATATTGCAACACATTCTGTCAGTTAGGGGTGTTAGACACCATAGCTTCAAACATGATGAATTTATGTATTTTAAAATATTTTTAATTATAATTTCTTTTCTATTTTGTCTAAAAATAATTTAAACCAGAAATCCAGGGGAGAGACAAGCGCCCCGCCTTGCCCCCCCCCCACTGCGGGCACCCATGGGCGCTATAATGTATCAACCTTAAGCAATAACTTTGCACTTCAGAGAGTAACGCTCTATAATGTAGTTTTCACGTTTGAATTTGAATTATTAGAAACATAATCAAAGTTTCAGTAGCGTTCAAGTTCTAAATAACCACTCAGAGTCAACTACGTGAGCAGAATACAGCTTTATTTCAACAACGGAAGAGTATTGAAAATTCAAAGTGGAAATTCAGGCACAACGAATCTGATGAGGTCGACAATGAGGCTATTGTTTGTGGTGTCAAGAAGATTCAAAAGTCGGTGGATTAAAATATTTCTGGTTGTTTTTTTCTATTTTTATACAACACAAAAGACAATAAAGGACAATAATTCAATAAAATTGCAGTTCAGAAAATTAATCTCGGCATCTCGTAATTTTCAATTGCACAACAAAAAACGTTTTTATGTTTCATTTTTTATAATTAACGCTAACAAAGCTTTGCAAATTAAAATTGAAAAAAAAACTTGTTATTTTTTTTTAAAAACCTGGTGGGGTAAAAACGTCCATTGTTTAAAAGATTTATGCATTTAATTTAACTCGATAGTGGAGCATCGTGGCACAGTGTGTTGAAATCTCAATCACGTCAAACCGTAATTCCATTGAGCAAGGAATTCACTCACACTGCTCACACCAACTCAACCTTGCATCCTTTGCTTGTCAATAATTGAGTATCCGTTTTGCGGCTGGAAGTAATGGGGTTCGGCTCATCCCGATTTCGGAGACACGTGCGGATATCGGGAAAAACTGGTAGCCAGTGTACTTAACGCCAGTGTACTTACATATGCACGAGCCGTTTTTTCCCTCTGCTGAAGTGTATTTCAAGAAGTGGCGCCATAATACCACAATCTTTACTTTTAAGGTTAACATTTACAAGCTAAAACAATATGAAATCTAAAATTCCCCGAGAACGTGATAGCGACCGGGAGCGGGATAGCGACCGGGAGCGGAGAAGCGTCCGGGAAAACAAAATTACTTGAAAATTTAATAAGAATAAAATTTTAAAAATATATTGAAACAAAATGTTTATACTAATAAAGAGAAGATTCGAGAACGTTAATTTCATGGCAGTAATTTTCCAACTTCGACGTATAAGAACATGTCATTATAAAAAATTAATGATTTTTTGAAGTTTCGTTTTTGTTTGTCACAAATTACAATTAAACGATTAAGCAAAGTTATTAAAATAAAATACTTATTCAGTCAATAGTAAATAGTCAATATGATAATTGAACAAAATATATAAATTAAAATTGTTTAACTAGTTTTATGATTTTATTTATTCATTTATTAATTAACCTTCCCAAACACAATGACCAACAAGCCACTCACATCATTTAGATGAAAAAAAAAGTAAAAAAAAAATCACGCGTTCATAAAACAATAAGTGTGAAAATTTCAAATTATAGTTTAAAAAACCAGAAAACTAAGAGAAACTTTGATTTTGTATGATGAAAAACATTCAACGGCGAGAAAACTCTCAAGCTTAATTCAACGTTAAAGATATGTTTTCGTCTTCATGTAGTCCTAATGAAACATAGTTTTTCTTGCAAACAACAAAAAAAACCAGAAAACCAACCTGAAGATCAAACATCATTGAATCCGCAGTGAACTCGCTAATGGTCACTGCCACTCTGACGCCTAGGGCTGGCAGTTGACAGACGATGAAGACGCTGACGACGGTGACTAGCATGGCTGTTATGTTCTCCTTCTGTTGAACTCTTCGACTCAGCATATTCTTCCTGCGTTTACGTACCTAGTGTAAACACAACAGGGTTTCGTAATAAACATTAGAAAATTACACTTACCGGGCTATGATTTTTAGGGTTTTCAACCGGACAAAACCGGGACTGAAATTTCGGCTTATCAAATGGGCCGGGCCGAGCCAAACCGCAACAAAATCAGCCGTACAGTACTCTAATAAACATATTTTATTTAGTAATTTTTCTGCTGAGTTTTAATGAATGAAAAATAAAAATTCATGAAAAGCTTTTGAAGGAAATAATTTGATTATTAAGTACTTTCATGTAATCAGTTTAGTTTAAAATTAAAAAATCGTGGAGATTTTGAGTTTAAAAAAATCAGAAAGTAAAATATTTAATTACTCATCAAGACATAAATGATTTTTTGATTTGATTTATTAAATCAACTGAAAACACACTAAGAAATCAAAAGTTAATTTTTTCACTATTTCGTTTAAATAAAAATGTTTAATGTTTATAAAATTGTTTTTTCAACTGTTAAAAGCCTGTTTTTCAATTGAATTAAAAATTTAATTTTTGATTTTTTTATGTTTAAAAATTTAAAACACGTAAATGAAAAAAACTCACTAACTATAATAAAATTTTTCTGTGAATTTATCTTTTTAAATTAATCAACATTTAAAAAACCGAAAAAATAATTTGACAATTTCAAATTTTTTATTTTTATTTTAGTTATCGTTTAAAAAAACTATTATAAAAAAAATTTATCTACAAATTATCGAAAAAAATCTGTTTTTCCGTGTTTTTATAAAGCTGCATAAACTTATGCATAGTTCTCGTAGCTTTGCTATTTGTAACGCTTGTGTCAGCGCATTCACTTTCAACTTGCAACTTCATTTGCATAAAAAGCTGTGAAGTTACCGCATGCTGGTTTTCTTCGGACAACAAAAATAAATGTCGAGACTAAAAAGTGCTTTTTTTTCTTAAAACATTGCCTTATAACGAGCAAATAACATGCAAATAACGTGCAACTAAAGTGCAAACAATGGTGAATAATATTGATAAAAGGTTTTTAATGGAGTATAAAAGCTATTAATGTAAATTGAGAAGCTAACAAATCCTAGTTTGAAAAAAACAACTCAAAACCCTGTTTGCGTACTTTTTAAATGGAATAAAGTTTTTTGTGAGAAAGTGTCATTACACGTTTCCCAATAGTGGTCATAACGTGATGTAATGACTTAAATATTACGGAAATAAATTCATAACAGCATTTGTAATGTTCTACAAAGTTGTTAATAACCCAATCCGTTACTACAAGCAGATAATTAATTAAAAAACTGGTTTAAATTATGCTAATTATGAACGAATAATTAAGCTGATTTTGAATAATAAAGCTGATTTTGAATTATCAAGTGACGAAGTAACATCGTAAACCTTTCTCAGATCGACGAGGAGCTTCCAGTTTAATACGAGAATGACAGCCAGGGGACCGACTGATCTGAAGACGAAGTACATGATGGTCTTGTAGACGAGAAAGTAGATCCTGTTGTTACGGAAGTCGGTTTTCATCGTTCTGGTTACGTATTGGACGCTTTCGTTGTCGAGAAAATCGTTGCTCCTTGTGGCCGACGTTGTTGACAGCGTACCCGCTTGGTTGTTTAGTCCGGTCTGATCCGGGGGTCGAAGCCACCTGAAGAAAATGTCGTCTGACGTGGTAGCTACTGTCGCTGATGTGGTTGAAATGTCGTTGTTCAAAATAAAAGTTTCGAGTGACAAGTTAGAATCTCTTGGCAGTAACATCGGGGCTAGATTTATAAGACTTTTTGTAAAAATATGACTACTTTCAATTTCATTTCTTAAGTTTCTATTTTTATGATTAAAAAACGACTCAAAATAGCTGAATGTTGAGGTATTAAAATGTATAACATTATCATTTCTTAAAATTAAACTAGCTTTTACGTTACACAGTCGCTTAGTAATAACCGTTCTCTCAAAAAATCTCGGAATGTTGTATAACAAAGCGGTTAAGACCAGGCCAGTAACAAATGCTATGACGTATTTAGAAGAACGTAACTTGCTCTTCCACGGCTTGCAGACGGCTAAATAGCGATCGAATGTTATCAAAAGGACTAGCCACACTGTTGAAGTCTGAGCCGCGGAGCTCAGCGTCCACATGAGTGGCTCGCTCCGAAGATAGTTGACTCTCACAACGTTTTGAGGAAACCATTCCGTGTTTTCAATAATTGTTTTTAGTGTCTGTATAAATATACAAGTCAAAAGGTATAGCGAATCGACGATGGCTAACATGCGAAGTAGGTGATTAGTCGAACTGAGCTGTTTGGCATCGGCCAGCTTGTCCCGCTTGAGAACGACTATGGAGAGAGCATTGCCAATCAGACCGACTACGATGGCAAAGCCGACGAAGTAGACGTTGAGTGCTATTTTGTAGATGATAAAGTAAGAAGTTAGTTCAGCGTTTGTGGTTTTATTGAAGCAGTTTTTGTCGGCGGACCATGACTCTGGAGAGGGAGGCATGTAATGCAGGGTTATTCGAGTTCTTGTGGTTGTCAGCTGGAGCTGATCGTCATCTGCCATACTAACCTGCACATGCAGATATGGAAAAGTAAAAGTTTAAGAAACATATTCGGAGTGAAAAATAAAACGTAACATTGCAAGTTATTATAAGCCTTGCAAATAAGCATAATTTGGCTTTTGTTCAACGTCAACATTCAGGTTTTCACCAGCTGTCGCATCAACGACTTAAAAAATTTCTAAACATTCAATTATTTAAATTTAAAAAATGAAAGTTTATAACTAAATAAAGTTATAATTCAGACAAAAAAATTAAGTTAATTGAGTTTTATTATATAAAAATGTAAAGTTTCACGAAAATATTTTTGGGTTGTGTAAATACGAAAATAAATAATAACCGAACGTCAAAACGATGTCTCAAGTCTTGCATACCTAAAAATGAAAAAACACCGGCTGCTTATAATAATAATACTGCCACCTATCGACTTCGAATCCCGTTGAGTCTCAAATGACATATTTGTTACCGATAGAATGAGAATTCAAAATAGGAGTCATCACTTGTGCCCCGAGAATGACATGGTGATGATGATGGTGATGATGATGATGATGATGATGATGATGATGATGAATGTGGTAGTGATAATTATGATGATGATGATGATGATGATGATGATGATGATGATGATGATGATGATGATGATGATGATGATGATGATGATGATGAAGGTTTTG
>OZ022243.1:3372454-3489954 GCA_963978895.1 Erpobdella octoculata | reverse complement strand
GAGTTACACCACTGAATAAGTTATAAGATTGTGAGACACTCATCAAACGTAATCCACGTTGAACGTCAAAAATAGCAAAAATGTTTGCATTTTTTTATTATTATTTTTCATGTTTAAAAAAGGTTGAGCATAAAACTTTTTAATTTTAAAATTATGTAAAAAACAACGATAACAATAATTTAGTTGCAAATTTTAATTAGCTGATCTGCGAGGAAACCGTGAGCTGCTCACCGTCACCTAGAAAATCAATCAACTACGTTGGCAGCTTGCAAACCAGCACTCACTCCTAATTTTATTAAAAAATATTTAAAATTAAAGCCAACCCGAAATAAGGTCGATAAATTAAAAACATTGATGACAAAATGATAAATTGCTTTCTTATTGAACTTTGTTTAAGTGAAAAACATTTCTTTGAACAGCATCAATTATTTATAACGTCAATATTTTGAGTAAATATAGAACAAAAACGCAAAAAAACACCTGCAAACTAATTTATTTTTAAACGTTTGTTTTAAGCGTATAATAGTTTTTTAGTGTATATGTATATATAAATTTAATATGTTTATATATATATATATATATATATATATATATATATATATATATATATATATATATATATATATATATATATATATATATATATATATATATATATATATATATATATATATATATATATATATATATATATATTTTAAACAAGATCAAAGGGCTATCAGCCGCTTACATGAACAAATAGGAACATTTAAAACAAAAAAATGATAGAGCAACGGAGCTAGATTACAAAAAAAGGCACACAAATTAAAATTTAAAAAAAAAATTGATTAGTCATTCTAGCTATATATATTTAATATAAAAAAATTATTTTTAAAACTTTATATATATTTAAAAACTGTTTTCGTGTTGGTTTTAAAAATTGATTTTAATAAAAAAAATTAATTAACTTTAAAGAAAATTCTGAACATTGATTTCTGCTTTCATTGGGGCAATTGAAATCTTCAGCCTGTCAACGTGAACGTTCCAGTGTGAATAATGAAAGAGATAAACGAGAGTAAATTCATTCATTTAAAAAAATCAAAATCAAAGTAAACCTGATTGGGTTTTTTTGCTCATTCAATTTGATGACCTAGATATGCATGACATAGAAAAATAGAA
Organism: Erpobdella octoculata; assembly: GCA_963978895.1. NCBI lineage: Eukaryota > Metazoa > Annelida > Clitellata > Hirudinida > Erpobdellidae > Erpobdella > Erpobdella octoculata. The sequence goes on along the minus strand of OZ022243.1, from coordinate 3,488,796 downwards.
AAATCATATGTTCTGTGATAACAGCGTAGTTTTGAAATATTATATGTTCTAGATATGACAACATGATCTAACAACAAAAATACTTTTATTATATTTAAATTTGTTTTTAAAACGTGGTTTAAATATTTTTTGGGAATTGAAAATAAAATTTATTTTGGTGTATAAAATTTCTTAATTAAAAAATTATTAGAATTTTTTGTCATTAGTAGTGAATTCATATATTTTAAATTTAGTTTGTTTAGATAACTTGAACTATGTTACTTTTTATTCTCAGGATTTGCAAGCAAGCAAACAAGCAAAACAAAGCCACCGGTAAAATTATTATAAAAGGTTAAAAAAAATGATGATTTTCAGATTTGAAAACATAATTTTAAAAACATTATGAAATACTCAAATGTTTTTTTAGTAAAAACATTTAAAAATATTTTTTCAACAATAATAAAAAATATTCTAAAATAATTAAATTAATTGCTGCTAAAATGTGTCTTACTTTTGCTGTAATTGGATATTTTCTCCATAAAATGTTCACTCACGAAACCAAAAAATCAGCAGTACCTTAAACATAAGAAGTTAAAACGCGAATCATGGCTCGAATGAGATCATATTTTGGTTTATTGATTAAATTTGTTTAATTTATATTTAATTTAATTAATTGTATTTATAACACCAATAGTTACTAGCAAGCCTTAACGTCTTTTCACTTAAAAACGTGCTAAAAATTAGAATTTTTCACGACTTGGTCATAAAACGATGCTGAAGACTCAATGTCGAGCCTGTACTTTTATAGCAAGCAATTTAACACTGTCTCGTAATCATCGTCATGTCATCATCATCATCATCATCATCGTCGTCGTCGTCGTCGTCATCCCCGTCTTCACTGTCATTAATACCAGCTATAATACGCAAGGCTTTAGTTGCAATAATTTAATTCGTTTATATTAAAAGGATATTTTCCCTTGTCAAATGTAAAATCATGTGTTCCGTTTTTCTATTTTTTTCGTTGAAACTCATGTTGGAAAAATGTCAAGCTGCTTAAATTTGAAAAGATTTGAAAAAAAAAACAATCTGATTCCCATCTCAAGATTTTTTTTTTAATTTTACAAAATCATAATTAATAATTTTCATAGTTGAAAAATTCTATGGAGGCAATGTTCTTCGAGACAAAATGTATTTTGTTGAACTTTATTTTGCAATTATTATTATTTAATCCGATTCATTTTCTAAACGCCTTCGTTTTTTCTATTCAAATCATTTAATTAAATAAAAAATACAAAGGTTTTTTTTGCAGATGAACTCGTCAGTCAATCCGCATTAGCGTGTTGTTTCCCCTCAAATGGTTTTAATAGAATTGTATTGTTGCTTGGAAGGCTGATGAACATTTATAATTATAATTTTCCTTGAAGTCATTTATTATGTTTGTTATTTATTGGTTACTATCATTTTCATCATCACATAATTGTCATTATCATTATCATTATCGTAATCGTAATCGTTATTGTTATCGTTATCGTAATCTTTATCGTTATCGTTATTATAATCGTTATCGTCATTATAATCGTTATCGATACCCTTACGGTTACCGTTATCGCTATCGTTATCGTTATCGTTATCGTTACCGTTATCATTATCGTTATCGTTATCATTATCACTATCGTCATCGTCATCGTCGTCATCATCATCACCACCACTACCACCATCATCATCCCCATCATCATCATCCTCACAACCATCATCATAATCATCATTATTATAATAATACAATCTGTTTTATTTACAAACGAAAAATACAAATTTGTATTTTTTCTTAACTCTTCAATTTCTCTTCTGCACCTTAACAACTTTAAACCACCTGCAACACTTCAAACACCTCTCTCTGAAAACCACACCAAAATATTTCTATTTGTTCAATTTTTTTTTTTTGGTTAACACTTCAAACTCAGTAAGTAAACTGGCATTTGAGGTTCTTTTGAGTTTTATCGAATAACATTGCAATTTAGACACTGGCGCCAGATGGATTATTAAATGTTTAGAAATCGCCGTTGAGAAAACGAGAAAGTATGAAACAGGGTGGAAATGTGTTTGGATCGGTCGGAGATAAGTAATTCATTACAGAGGTGGACAATGGTCTATTTTTGGCAACCCAAACCACCACTGTCTCAACCCATCCCAGCAGATCCACTTAAAAAAGTTAAATTTGTTAACCAATCACAGTCCAAGTTTTTTTCAATTGATTTTTTTAAACCCATCCTAACTCAACCCACGCATGTGTCAAACAGTATTGGACCCAACCCAATCCATCTTTGATTAGAGTGTTTATTTTTCACCTTTATCATTAGCACCACCACCACCACCCACACTACTATAATCATCATCATCATCATAACCATTCTCATGTAAACATCATCATTTTCAGCACCCATCATTGTAATTCAAACATTACTAGGTTCTCAGTATGAGGTATCTATAATTTTACGTTTGTAGTGTCCGATGACAAATACAACATAATTGAAACATTATACTACCGGGTTCGAGCCCCTGGATCAATTTCCACTCCATTTCCACAACTAAGATCAGCATAGCGTTGCTGTCAAATGCATCCGTACAAACGTACATGCACACACACACACACACACACTCACTCACACACACAAAACCCACGTGCGCACGCACTTTCAAAAGCCTGGTTTGTATAATGAAATAGAATCGTTGACCCCTGTGACGTCATGACCTCATGTCACAGTGGTCATGGCCTTCTTATGAGTCAAAAATAAAAATCAAACTTTGAAAACGAGTTTGAACATTTGTATTTGGAATATCAGTTATACAAATTTAAATATAAACTCAGATTTCAACTATTGAATGAAATATTACTAGATAACTAGAATCACTACCATGATGTTTTAAAAATTACTTTGCAAACGTATTGAATAAATGGAATTATTTAGATACCAGTGGCTCCTGGCCAATTATCTCGTACATTTCTGACGGACATTATTAAGACAGCAGCGTTTCAACTGGATAGGCTCCATAAATATCGGCTCAGGTTTAAAAAAGATCAGTTGACACAACAAGGGTCGTTGCATCAGTCGACATTTAATCACAAAACGGGTCGTCGCATCAGTTGACGTTTGATCACACCAAGGATCATCACAGCATTTGATCACAACTGAATAAACGCTGAATCAATGTCATCGCCCAGCTTGGGTCAACTGCTTCAATCTGTCACACCACAGATCTGATCTAATCTGAAGCTTTAAAGCAAATCGTTGAAATTCATCAACCTAGTATTTTGTAACTGTCCGATCAAAAATCTATTTAAACGTTAATTATCAAACATGAACCAAAAAATCGACAAAAAATTGAAAACAACTAAAAAGTGACTTCTTCACAATGAGATGCTGTGCCTTGATAGAGCGAATTTACCCATACCGAACATGCACGGTCTGGCAAGCAATCGGCATGAGGCACTGGAGAGGATATAATTGAATCTCGGAGGACAAATTCAAGCTTTTCAAACTAGTGAATAAATTGAAGAAAAAAAAAGATTTTTTCCTGGATACATTTTTGCTTAGACTGCTAAAAATAAATCGTTATTGAAAAGATTTTGGTTTTTTTAAAGCAACTATTTCTTACAATTTCTTAAAAGGAATTGATAATTTATATATAGTTTATTTAGATTTCTCATACTTTTGCATAATTCACAATGCTGAGTGACGTAATTTAAAACCATTACTATTACTATTGCACTCGCAACACAAAAACTTCAACCAATTAAGTTATAGTTACATCAAGATTTTTATGCGTATTATATGACTTTCGAGGCGTGGGTTTCAAGACGATTGTTTTAGAAAGTTTAAATATTTTTGTGGAGACTATGGACATTTTTTTCAACTTTAATTATTTTATTCTTCTCAAACCCTAATAAACAAAAAAAAATTTAATACATTTATATCAAATTTGATTTCAAAAAACAGAATAATTGTATTTTAATTTTAAAAAAATCTAATTTTTTTAGAATGTCAAGAAATATTGCATATTAATTAAACAAATAAACTTTTTTAGTTTTATAATAAATCAACTATTAATCCAAAATATAGTCCATTATTTGTGTGGAATATCTATACAAACACAAAAGAGTTAAACCAATTAATCTGTTTTCCGATGAAAAACCTCTAAAAACAGTTTTTCGTCAAATATTTATATGAAAACTCCTATATATTTTTTTGAAAACGATAGTACGGATGTACCAGAACATATATATATATATATATATATATATATATATAACAAAGCTAATTTTACATCAATCCTTCTGTGAGTTTATCATCAGTTAAAGCCATTTATTCATATATTGTCATGCAGTCAAATTTTGTTTGGAGGGTGGGGGTTCAACTACAAATTTTTCCTTTGATGGTAAACAAACATAATTATTTTTACAATGATTTTCCTAATTTCAATTTATATTATATCAACCGAGTAATAAGTTTCATTCATTAAAAAATATTCTAGAAGAAATTCTATAATTTTTAACCACAGAAGCCCCTTTCTCGGGTGCATCTTTGGCTACACATATACTTAAGCACGCCGATTATTACGTTTTCATGCGTTTTCGAGAATAACTTTGTGAGGTTCAAACCCTTGAAAAGCCAAAGTGGGTACGCCAATGATAAACTAAATAAAAACCTTATAAATAGTTGATGTTCATAGAATAAGTATCTTATGTGATCGAAAGTTTATTTGACCACCGTGATTCTCTAATTAAACGCCAGAATACCTGTAACAAATATTTCTAGATGTTCAATAATAGAAGTAGTTATTATAAAAACACTTTGCATTATAAAAATATTAATTTATTATTGAGAAACATAACAACCTATTTTTACGTGGTGTGCAATAGGGTTCGTTCACTAACTGATCCTGATCAAACATGAAGGTTTTCAGTCCACGACAGAAAACAGTGAGTGACGCGGAGTTAGTGAGAAAAGGAGAAAGAGAGTTCCAAAGAAAAGAACTAGAATAAAAAAAAGAACGTTTAGCAACATCGTCAGTTACAAATAAGAAGCAGTTGACAATCTTTTATTTTTTATATATTTATTTGCAGTTTGTCTCTGGTTTTCTATAAGGCTTTTTAGCGACAGTTTTCAAACAGCATTTGCTGTAAAATAACTCTTTATAAACTTGCATTGCAATATTGTTGGTAAAAATAGAGAATGGCGTCATAAATTATTTCCGGTGTTTTTAACTATTTTTTATATTATCAAATTAATTTAATTAGAAAGAAACATAAATTACCAATTGACTGATCCAATTAATTTCTTACAATTATATTTAAAAAAGAAGTTAACGCCAGAAAATCGTCAGGTAGTAGCAAAAAATTATCCCCATAAACAAAAAACAAACTAAAGGTGAATTGAAGTGAAATAAAATGTAAAAGAAATTATTTGTGCGAGTTTTTATAAAATATTTTTAAAGAAATAAACTACTTATTTAAGTGAATTTGAGTTCCGTAGTCTCAAACCAGGTGGCAAATTCTTTGCTGAAACTCTGTGTTTCTTTAATTGAAAACTATCCAGTTTTATCTTTCTCTGAAAAACTGCTCGGACATAAATAAACTGTTTTTTTTCTGTAAGTAATGTTATTCTGACTGCGTGATTAATATTTCATCTTGTGACTGTTACGTTTTTTTGCAAATAACTATTTTTGACTACGCTATAAACAGTTTGTTTGACTGCGCTATTAATAATTTTTGTTGCGGTTCTCTTACGCATTTTGTGAGTTTTCCGAGAGAGAATTTTCTTATCAAAAATTAAAAAACGGCTTGGATCATTAAATTGGAAAGTTATTATTCTGAATAAAAATATAAAATTATTATAACAGAAAATTAATTGAAAACACCGGAAATAATTTATGACGCTAATCTCCATTTTTACCGTACTGTGTTTACTGTATTCTAAAGAGAAAAACATTTTATTTCCTTTTCACTTCTCATTACCTTTTACAAAAGCGTGTTTTTATTATTTTTCAAAACTTAATAATTCTCTTTTCTAAAGCAACGAAATATTATGGGGCTCGTTCGACGATTTTACAGGTTTATTTTATTGACTTGCTCTGATTTAGTCGAATTGGAAATGTTTATTAACTTTAGCATAGAAAACACGTTCAAATTGTTCATTAAAAAACAAACTTCCAGTGACGAGAATATTGTATTTGTCTTCCAAGAATCGTCGGTGTTTTTAGACAAATTAGATTCCTTCAACTTGAATAACAATTTAATTAAAAAGAGCACAGGAGTCCAACGCGTCAAAGAATTGAACACAATTTTGGATCTCAAACGACAAATATGGTTGAATTCATCGAAGTTAAACAGGACTACGTTATTTGTCTGTCAAGAACCGTTGATATTTCTAAACGAGAAAAATTTAGATTCATTCAACTTAAGTGAAAATCTGAAAAACATTTCTTGTGTTGACTCAATTAACTTCGAATGGATAGATGAACACGAAGAAGGTCAACATCTTCAAAACATCAGTAGCGTTTCAGATGACAGACCAAATCAAAATTTATTATTGACAAAATATTATCCTTTTACTGTCTCGAATTCAATGAGCAAGGAAATTGTGAAAAACAAATTAAGCAAAAACTACGCTGTCATATACAACTACACTTGCAACACCGACACAAGTCTTGCCAATGTTCCAAATGCTCTTGATCCGCTGACGTACAACCGCAGAAATTACTTTGTGACGGACAAGCAACTTTATCCGGAGTACATGTTTGAATTTCTAGAAAGCGTCACACTAATGAGAGTTTTTTCAATAAAATAGAAAAAAACCAGTTAACTGGATTTTGAGAAAAATGTTTTTTATTTGTCTTGATAAATTAAAATCATTTTACAAAATGTTTGGTTGTATTTGAAATTTGAAATAATTTTACACATAATTTTCGAAGTAGATACTAAGCGCATGGGAAACAACTTTTTGTGAGTGTTATTTTAAAACGAAACTATGAAAAAAACAAAAAAAACTGAATGCGCAAACAATGGGAGTGAAAAATAAGATTGACAAAATTGAAAGATTAAATTTTTATGTTAATACATGTTTTAATATTTGTTTCTAGACTAGTCAAATTTGTTCAAAGATGGAGAAGTGATAGAGAAAACTAAGGAAAAGCAGTAATACATGCGGTTTGTCTCATGAAATAGGCCATTGATCAGTCATTTTAAAAACTAGTTATTTTAAAATTTAAATAAAATTATTTTAAATTGAATAAAAATAATTTAAATTAAATAAAAATTTTTGAAATTAAGCAATTATTTAATATAAATATTTGAAATAAAATAAAAATATTTGAAATTAAATACGAGTATTTGAAATTAAATACGATTATTTGATATTAAATACGAGTATTTGAAATTAAATAAGAATATCTAAAACTAATCAAGAATATTTGAAATAGATTTTGAAAAAAAAATAATTTGTCAAATGTAGTCATTGTTTTTCTATTTTATAAACTTATCATCATCAACAACAACAACAAATACGAGTATTTGAAATTGAATAGGAAAATTTGAAATTAAATAAGAATATCTAAAATTAATCAAGAATATTTAAAATAGATTTTGAAAAAAAAATTTGTCAAATGTAGTCATTGTTTTTCTATTTTATAAACTTATCATCATCAACAATAAAACAATTTACAAACAGATGGACCAGGTCATGTGTTGGGTCGGATGTCGCCTGCACCTCTGCTGGTCACTGGTGCACAAATCTGCCCCCCCCTTAAAAACAGTCAAAAGTCTCGCTGCCCACCTGGATTCTACCCTGTCTATGGAAACGCAGGTAAATAAAACTTCAGCTGGCTGTTATGCAGTCATGTAGGTTATTAGAGAAGTCAGAATTTTTGTTCCTCAAAATTTCCTCAGAACTCTCGTAGTCCAGTTTGTGCTAACGCATATTGATTACTGCAATTTGTTACTCACAAATAATGTCAATAAGAAAACCATTGATATCTTTCAAAAATTACTCAAAACTGTCGTCAGACCTATCTGTGGGTCAAGGGGCTTTTGTCGGGTCACTCCACTGCTTGCAAAGCTTCATTGGTTAAAGATTCCGGATAGATTTTTCAGAATAGTTTATATTTCTTTACACCAAGTGTTTTAAAACTGTATTGGCTGTATGATCCTTTTAATTTTTCCTTCCTCTTTTTCCCAAGCTTGGGACTGACTCGCAATTACCGAGGAGGAGTTCAACTCGGATAAATTAACCAACAAGGTTTTATGCATTATCTTCGGTGCTAGGCTCCACGGGTCGCCGGAATATCTTAATTCTCTCTTAGTGTTTTCTGCAACACTACAAAGCAGATCAACCTTCCGATCGGCCAAATTCCCAACTCTCTTCACCCCGAGATCGCGTTTCTCATGGTTCGGAGACCGTTTCTTCTACGTCGCTGTTTCAGTCACCTGGAATGTTCTTCTACCTGTGTTCCGGAAGCAGACAAGTTCGGATAACTTTCGGATTCTTTTACAAACTTATCTTTTCAACCAGTTTTTTAATCAAACTTAATGCACTTTTTAACTTTTTAATCTATTTATTTTCTTTAACTGTCTGTTTGCTGACTTGATTTGAGTGCATCTTATGATTTTTGTTTTATTGATCTTAATGCACTTTAAAAAGTAGAATAAATAATAATAATAATAATAATAATAATAATAATAATAATAATAATAATAATAATAACAATAATAATAATAATAATAATAATAATAATAATAATAATAATAATAATAATAATAATAATAATAATAATAATAATAATAATAATAATAATAATAATAATAATAATAATAATAATAATAATAATAATAATAATAATAATAATAATAATAATAATAATAATAATAATAATAATAATAATAATAATAATAATAATAATAATAATAATAATAATAATAATAATAATAATAATAATAATAATAATAATAATAATAATAATAATAATAATAATAATAATAATATTAATAATAATATTATTAATAATAATATTAATAATAATAATAATAATATTAATAATAAATCTGAAATAAAAACATGCTAGTTCAGAATTCTCATGCAGTAAAAACCAATTTAAAAAATCAAATGAAAAAAGAGTTTTTAGATCGAAAGGTGCGCACTGACATGTTTTATTAAAAAATTCAACTAAAACGGGCGTTTACAAAAGAAATGGAAAACAAGTTTTTTTTTAATTTTTTAGTTGATGAATAAATTAATGTGTTGTTCTCATTCTTTTCAAACGTGTGCTGAAATTGTGGATTTTCAGATAGTTGAAAAAATTATTTGAAAATTTGCTACAGAAGTCCGTCTATAAAGAAAACATACACCAGACAATCAACAAGTGAAATTTATTGTAAAAATTCGGCAGTTCTTACCGGCTGCTACAAATTAAAGTCAAATTGTAAAAAACCTATCTTGCATTGCAAACGTAACAAAACCGTCAATGTCAGAGTTAACATGGATTAGAGACCGCCAATGTCTGCAGTTTTAAGACCTGTTCACAGATGTTGTGAGCAAGCCATCAACGCAAGCAAACTTTTTTGGTCATGGACAATGGGCAACGTCAATGGCACATTAACGTTTTTAACTGTTACCATCAGAGCTGCCTCGCTCAGAAAAGTAATGTGAAAAAGTTTGTTTGTACCGATGACAAGTGTAACTAGTAAATTGCTCTTAACAAAGCTTTTTTTTTTTAATTTTCATCTTTGGCATTCCTAAGACTCTATGAACAATTATTAGCGATTGCGTGTTTGCCTTTTACAGGGTCATCGACTATCAATGAATAGAAAAAAGTTTAAAAATGCATCTTTTCGTCACGTTATATCAAATTATTACTATTATCGTTATTAAATTATTTTTAGTATTTTTACTAGTCTTATATAAATTTGTTTTGTGAGGTTAATTTTGCAATTTTTAACCCTTTTTCGTTATTTGATCATTTTGAAATTTTGCACACATGTTTATATTTGGTGCTAGTATTTTTGTGAATCTTTGCGAATTTTTTCCATGGCTAGATTTAATTTAATTGAATATTTTCGATTTATAGTGAGTGTCGGATAATTGGGATAAATCGGATATGTGGAATAGAAATGGGGAAAAGGAGCTCGAAAATTGGAACTACCTGTCGTTCTTGCTAATTTTTGTTCTGTCGAGTAAGATCGCTAGATGGACTTCAAATACCAGAACTGGACTGTGCAAAGCTCACCGGAAAGAAACTATGCAACTACGAAGCATTAGACCAGAATAATAATGCAATTAAAAAAATAAATAGTAATAAACATTGTTCAATTAAAAAAGTGTAAAGACTAAAAAATAGAAAATAAAAACATTAATAAAAAAACATTTTTTAAAAACTAGTCTTATTTTAGAAATGCACTAAAAAGTAGAAAATAAAATCGTACGTCAAATTGATCACCTTGTTGTCCGCCACACTAAGACTAGGGTGCTCGCTAAGTTATACAGATCTGTTCATTCAATTCAAACTGAGCACCCTAGTTTTATCATGGCGAACAATAAGATTATTAATTTGATGATGTACTTTTTAGTGCATTCCTAAAATAAGACTAGTTTTTAAAAAGTGTTCTTTACATATTTTACTGTATTATTTAACAGAAATGAACCTACTGAACCTATGTAAGTGCAAGCGTATTCTGGAAGTTTTATATATTTTACTAGCGGGGTTACCCGGCGTTGCTCGGGGGTTTTTAGAGTTTTTGTATCGTTTTTTACTAGCTCCCGTTTAATTCCCCGTTTTCTTTCCCGCTCCCGGTCGCTTTCCCGTTCCCGCTTGCTCTCCCACTCCCGGTCGCTTTTCCGCTCCCGGTCACTTTCCCGATTGATTCCGGTCACTTTCCCGCCCCATCTATTTCTTAATAATTTGTAATAACGCGCAATCGGTCACATTATGCAAGACTGAGAAGCAAGCCATGGACTTCTTAATATTAAGAAGTCCATTAGCAAGTAATGCCTGTTACGCAATTGTAAACAGTGCTTCGAAAACTTGTGCAATGATCATGTATAGGCACTTTTGGCCCGGAAAGTTTTTTGGCCCCCTGAGCCGGAGGATCGGAGGAGTCCAAACCTTCTTAACTTTTTCCCTTTCTTAACTTTTCAGGCCAAAAGTTCCTATCAAGGATATCTTGATATAACTTTTGTTGTTATATCAAGACATCCTTGATTCCCCTTGACTCTCAAGGTTGTGTGAAAATTTCATTACGATCGGATGAATGGTGTAGCAATGCATAAATAACATACATATATACATACATATATACATACATACATACATACATACATACATACATACATACATACATACATACATACATACATACATACATACATACATACATACATACATACATACATACATACATACATACATACATACATACATACATACATACATACATACATACATACATACATACATACATACATACATACATACATACATACATACATACATACATACATACATACATACATACATACATACATACATACATACATACATACAAACATTCATTTATATATATATAGATATCCTGTGCAATATATTATATTAGATCTCTCTTTTGCTTTGACGTTTTAAACAATGGTTAATTTGAAACACATCCCTAACGTTACTCAGAACAAAATGTATGTTTCTATTTAATTTTTGTTTTATACTTGGTTACGAGACAAAGTTTATTTTTGCCAAAACAAAATTAATGGATCCACGTATCTGTTGACAATGTGCTGAAAAACAGAAATGAAAGTATGTAGGCGCAACAGCATTTTGATAGTTTATTATATTTTATATCCTGCGCAATATTTGTCTGGATCTTTCTGTTGCTTTGAATACTCGATGACTTCAAGTACAACACAACTCAAATTCGCTTACAAGAAAAAACTGTTATTATTTACATTTTGTTGTATACTTGCTCACTAAGCAAAAGCATTTATGATGGATGCACTTAAAAGTTGAATAACGCAAATATTTTTACGCAAACAATTAAATGTATAAAGAAAACAATTTATTTGAAAAATGTTTTAAAAGAACAATATAAAATAAAGTATAAATCCACATTTATTCTTTCAGTTGAAGTACTTGGAATGTTCATTTAAAATTATTTTATTTCTAACAAATATATCAGGTTTTGCGTTAAAATCGTCCAAAGAAATGATGAAATATTTGTTTACGATTTTTTGTATTTTGCTAGTTTTACAGTCCTCGGTTTGTGGAACGTTGCTAAATAGCAGAAAGTTTAGTAGCAAAATACAGTTTTCTCCGTTTTGTATCACGGAACAGCAAACCAAAACATTTGAAACAAGTTCCAGATTGAAATGTTCTATAATGTGTATGATCACATTAGGTTCTAAATGTCGAAGATTCCAGTATACTAAAACTACAAAAAAATGTGAACTGTTAGTACTTTGGGATCCTGTAATGCCAAAAGCATCCAATGAAAGTGACTGCACAGCTTTTCAGCAAATAGGTTCTGTTAAACACTTCAATAGCATTATTTATAATTTGTTATATTTAAGCAATTAAACTCAAAAATTTCAAATTTCTAGATATATGTAGTTATGAATTTACATATCTGCCACTGGCTGAAAGCTGCTACCGTTTTGAAAATAAGAAATGGAACTGGACAGATGCGAGCTTCTACTGCAACCAATTTGCGGTAGTTTTGCCTCATACTTCTATAAGTTGATTTTTATAAATAACTTTAAAACTGTAATTGCTCATTGTAAAATAAAATTGTATTCTATAAAAACTTAGTCAAGGTAATTAAATAAAATTAAGACTAGGAACCAAATGACAACAAAATGTTTAGAATAGACATATTTTCAACTTTCTTGATAAAACATATATACATATATATTATTTGTTTTTTATTTATTTATGACCATGCAACAACGTTTAAAACAAAAGAAATTTTGAAGCAACATAGCTAGACTACAAAAAGGGCACACAAAATGAAATTTAAAAATTTATTAGTCATGTTCTAACTCTAAGGCACCAAAATCTAAGAAATTGATCATAGTTAAGTAGTTGGATATCTGCGTTTAAGCGGGTTAGAGTTGTGGAATTTACAACATCAGCCGGTTTCTCATCGGAATTTGTAGCTGTCAATCTGTGATTGAGTCCTCTGATTCTGGAAAAATTTGAATTGATGAGAGGTATTGTGGTTTGAGTGAGGTTATTTTTAATTTTGAAACAATGCGTGAGGTCAGCCAGTAATCGGCGTTTCTCTAAAGAGTGTAATTTGAGTAGTTTAAGTATTTGCATGTAAGGATGAGGGGTCAGAGTAGGGATGGCTTTAGTAAATCGTTTCGGAATGTTTTCTATCCTATCTATAAGTGGTTTGTTGTGCGGATTTCATACGGTATTGGCCTAACATAAGTACAGAAGGCTTTTATTAAAATGGAGCTTATAAAAACAATTATTATTTTGAAAGTCATACCACACCAATCTTTTCCTTGTAGTATAAAAACACTGTGTACAAATTTAAAAGAATAAATTCCTAAATTTAAGTGTAGCTCAAGTACCTCAAAAATTACAACAATTGCGAAAATTATATCGTAATTTATTTTAAAACAATGCAGTAATTATTTATGAAAACATAAATAATGAATAATCTTTCTTGAATTTTTATTGTTAAGTTTCTGACAAGAGTTTATAGACTTATGGCAGCCTTAAGAAAGTTTGTTTTTTGCTATCGGGGTACATTTTGTTATGGTCCTCCACAACGTGCAGTAGGAATTGCAGCTGCAATTCATCATGTGTTAAAATTCCCTTGTACTCCTGAATTAGGGTCATTCCACGCTCAGCGTGATCACTAACAACTTTTAGAATTTCCACTATTTCTGCTGCATTCTTTAGTTGTCTCCTTTTTTTTACAGGTCCGGATCAACCGCAAAAATTCCATCTGGTAGTGTCATTGACTTTGCTGTGACAAAATCTTCCAAATTCTTTGAATAAATAAAGAGCAACAATGGTTCGCTTGGAATGATTCTGATCCTGGTCGCATGGCACTTACCATCAGCTTTCTTGATTGAGGAACTGACTCGACTGTCAAAAAAAGCCAAGTTAATAAGTTTCTGAGACAAGAACCAAAAGTGATTGGAAAATTTGCGTGATGTTGACTTTGAAATTGCCGAATGGATTGATGAATATTCAAGTAGTTACTTCAGCAGCTGAAGGTCATTGTAAGTAGCACCCGATGTTTCACACACACACATTACGTGATCTTCTCAGTTCTGCGTCATTCAGTTTGAATTGAGCCCTGAACATCCAGATCTTTAAACTATAAATAACTTTGAACATCCAGCGGGCGTGGTACATTGCTCCTGGTGACATGAATTGCAATCCTCTGGCAGGAACAGCTCAGAGAAAGACAATCACAAGTTCCAAGAATTTTTTATAATTATTTCTCGGCTGAATCAGTTCAAAGTGCTTGTTGGCATTATCTAAATCTATGGTGTCTTGCTTAATGTCACCTACTAGACTTGCCACGTCATACGCTGCACTTCCTTGTTCATGCTTAGTTGTATCAATAAATCACCAATATTCTTGAAAGCGCTTGAAGAGTGGAACTATGGGAAAAGATGAGCTGGCTCCAATACAAACTTTGAACATTTTATACATTATCAGTTCTATGATATGATGCCTGCAGCCCAGTGACAAACGAGGCACCAGTGATACGGCCAGTATTTGAGCTGGTTGTGTCAAAACACATAGTTTGGATGCTATCGGCTATGCCCTAGTCTTTAATAGCTCCACAAAGTTGCTTTCCCGTTTTCGGTTGCTTTTCCATTCTTGTTCCCGTTTGTTTGCCCGTTCCCATTTGCTCTCTAGTTTCCTCTCTTTCTTTCCCGTTTGTTCTCCCGCTCCTGATCGTTTTTCCGTTCCTGATTGCTCTCCGGATCCCGCTGGCTTTTCTATTTGCCGTTCCCAATCGCTCTCCGGTTTCCACTTCGCTCCTGCGCACTAATTTGCTTTTCCAATTCCGCTCGCGCTTTCACTCCTTTTTTGTTTGTCTCCCGCTCCTGCCCTTTTTTTTTCTTCCACTCTCTCCAATTTCTTTGTTAGCCTTCAAAATATGTCACGTAAACTAAATTTAATTTTGGTTACGCAATAACCTTTGATGTTTGTACATACACACTTTAAATTTGGTTTATTGGGCATAACAGAAACATTCTACAGTAAAACAAGTTGAACGAAAAAAAAACTGAAAACGAGTACACTTTGATCTGAAAAGTTATATATATATAATAATAATAATAATAATAATGTTTAACAATATTTAGAGTGGCGTAAATCCTAAAGGACTTTAAGGCCACTGAAGGGTTCTTTGCAGAGGCAGCCATTTATAGGCGCCTACCCCTTTAGCAATGCGAGTGAACTCCTTGCTTAAGGGAGTTACGCTGGTGACGCGTATATATATATATATATATATATATATATATATATATATATATATATATATATATATATATATATATATATATATATATATATATATATATATATATATATATATATATATATATATATATAACTCGGTTGACGGTTCTCATGTTTCTAAATTGTACACAGGCAGGCAAGAATAAAACATCCCTCGCCATGATAACCACTTCACAAGAAAATGCAGCTCTGAAACAATTTCTGGATTTCCATAAAAAAAGTTATTTCTATATGGTTTTTAATAGATTATTTATTATGGTAAAATAAGACAATTAAAAATGATTTTGTGTGTTTTATAATGTTATTAAATATTGAAAACTAGGTTTTGGTTGGAGTAAGGGCTTGTTTTTTAAACATCTAAGCTTAATCAAATCGCACCAACGCTGTCACCTCAAATATACCCAATAATTAACATGTAAGCTTTCTTAAACCATGGTCTCCTAGATAGAACTACTGGAAGTGAAACTCATTACCTACTAAGGGCTATTGCGGCAATTACACAAGCGCTGCTAATAATGAAATATTTTATTTTATTTATTTTATTTTAACAATAATCGCAGTTGCAAATTCAAGTTTTATATTATCTGATTCAAAGTTTACAAGGAATTCATGGTTTTTTTCGACGTTGCTCAATTGCGTTGATTGGACGTAACGCAGTGTTTTCTAAAACTACATATGCGATGAAACAAGCAACAAATAACATTGCAGTTAATATAAGCGTTGTAAAATTGCTGTTGATAATGGGATGTTATCTTGTTAAACTCTCCTCTGAAAAAGTTATTAAAATTAGTAAATTCTTATCAGATTGAATTATGATTTAAAAAAAAATAATATTTGAACAGGAGTTATAATCCATCACGTAAATAATAACTTGATCAATTTATTCAGCTTTTTCTTAAGTTATGACTAAGTCGCCGTAAGATATGTAGAGTCTGAAATCTATTATGCAAAATAAACATCAATTGTTCTAAACCAGACCACCAACACTGTATAATTACCAAAACTAAAGCATGTAAACATTAACTTCAGTAAATAATTACCTTAATCCCTTGGTTTCAAGCTATTGAAAATGAACATTATTCTTTAATAGGTGATTCAAAACATTTTGACTAAACATAGTTGTTGTTTTTTTATTGCTACCAGTAGACCCACTGACTTTAAACTGTCTTGGAGTCTGGATTGCTCTCGTCCAGAAAACTCTGAACAGCGGTATTTTTGTTTGGCATCCATTTGGTGACTTTGCATATCTGCCGATTGGATACACGTTCTGGGATCCGCCTGAGCCAAACTATCTTGGTGCCGATGCGTGCGTCATGATGTATTGGTCTTTGAATTACACCTGGAACAATTCCGGATGTTCTGCTAAATGCTGTTTCTTATGCGAAATGAAAGTGAACAATGACTAATTGTCATCGGGTAAATTGGTTATTGTTTGCCGTGTCATTAACAATCAATTGTTAGTACAAAATATTAAACAACGAAACATTTATTTCAAATTGCCAAACATTATGTTTTTCGTGTTTGTTTTTAATAATTAAAAACAAAAACAATTTATTTTTGGTTACGAGTTAGTTTAGCATGGACCATTTTTTGATCATTCACTTACAATAGCTAACAATTTAACTTTTTTCATATAACATTAACTAAGTAATTATAAATTTTGTAATTGTTTTATGATAAGTTAAACTAAAAGTTTAAAAAAAAACATTTAGAAATAATATTTTAATATCATTACAAACTTTTCATTTCTGTTTGTTTAATAAAATTATTTTTTAGAAAATGATGTAATTACCATACATAATATAATTTCTACAGTTAGTTTTCGTTGAGCCGCTTGATTGTGTTGCAATTGTCTCTTATAAATTGTTGCGACTTTTTTACGCGTTATCGCTTGTAATATTTAATTTTCAAAACCTATCTTGCATTGCAAATGTGAAAAACAACGTTCTGAAACGATGCGTTATTTCAATTGATAAGTGAAAGATTGTGCAGGTTACTGAGTCCTGAACATTTGGAAAGAAAAACTTTTAATGAAGTTATCGGCCACAAAATGTAGAATGACCTTCCGTTAGCAATTACATTTGCTACAGCAAAAATGCTGAGTTCTTTTGATTAATGAAAACTCCTCTTTTTCAAAAGCCTTCAAACATTATCAATAACTATTAATAGCCCGGAAAAAATGACGGATTTTTTTAGCCTTTGTTTATATAGAAGCCGTTTTCTCGACACAGGATCTTCGTCGTCATTCATATTAAGATATAAATATATATAATATTTAATTTTTTTTCCTTATTTATTTATTTATTGAATAAATAAATAATTAAAATAAATAAAAGAAATATGCGAGTTCTCTTTCTCTCTCTTTCTCTCTCTCTCTCTCTCTCTCTCTCTCTTTTTTTTTTCTTTCTTTATTTATCTCTGTTACGTTGGTGACGGGTGTATTACCGCGTGAATTTAGTTTAAAATTATAGACATATTTTTATGTTCAAATAATTTTTTATAGAATATGGTAGTCGATTAAATGTATGCAAAAACTTTATAAAATACTAACATTAAATTAAAAAAATTTTAAATAAAGATAAATAAAATTTAAAACAAATAATTATTTAAACAAATAACATTTTTATTTGACTAGCATTCCCGTCGCGGCTTCGCTCGCTTGAAAAAGAGAATACGCATCCACAGTAGCGTACTGCACGGGGCGATTTTTTACGGCCCGACTCTAATGATTAATTAATACTTGACGATTGTTCTTAAATTAGCTTGTTCTAAACATTTTAAAATTCTCACATTTACTAATTTATTCGGTTGCAAAAAAAAGAAAGTGTCTTTTAGAAAACAATTCGAATTAGTTCGTTAAAAAAATATAGAAAGCTAAATGAAAATAGGCATTAAAACAAAACAACAGCTACATTTTAAGTAAAAGGAAAGAAATATTAAAATTACAAAATATTTTCAAATATAGTTTTAAAATTATTTTAAACAATTTTATTTTAATTTCCTTCGTTATTTCCAACGTGGAATACACTTGAATTGAATTTTAATATCAAGAGGGGCCACAAAATATCATCCAGCGGGCCGCGTATTTGAGACCACTGATTTAACATCTGACAGTTTGATAAAAACAAAAGAAAAACGTCATTTTTGATGAGGTACTTTTAGTAATAAAATAAAGCAAAGTACAACTTATCCGGTAGAAGTTGTCTTATAAGTATCGAGCAATTAAATCAGTTCAAGTTCTTTATTCACAGAAATCCTGGAGACAGAATAATAACTCATTTTATTGCTTATGTTCCAGAAAAAATTGTCTACCAACAAATCGACGACTCAGATTATACAGAAACAATTGTCATTAACGTTGCTTGTTATGCTTGTCTATTTTAAAAGTGGATGTAAAAAATTTGAATACATTTTAGCAATCTGTATTATGTGCTTATAATGTTGGAAGAAAAGGGTGGACAACCAAAATAAATACTTAAAAGGAGCGAAATGGGAGGAAGTGGGTGGGTTGCAAAAAATCGCAATCTAAATCCCAGTCGCCTAATCTAACATTTGGTTTTTGACGAAACTTTGAAACGAGGGCCAAAAAGTTGAAAATAAAATAAATTTAAAACATTTCTAAAAAAGCAATTTCTTGAAAAAGGTTTTGTACTGTCAATAACCTGCAAAAAAGTAGAAAATAACTTCTGATCACATCTTTTATATTGACAGGAAAGCTGCTTAAGGATTATTTTTTAAAATGACCAATTACGACAGAAAAAATAAATTTCCTCCATCATATATCACACATCTACATGTACCACAAAAAACAATCCTGAAGCAACTTTCCTGTCAATATAAAGGGTGTGATCAGAAGTTATGTTCTACTTTATGGCAGGTTTTTGACAATATAAAACCTTCTTTTTTAAGAAGTTGCTTCTTTTTCTAAATTTTTTCTATTATTTTATTAATTTTTTGGTCTCAAAACTAATTCGCAGAGATTGACAAAAAAAAATCTAATAGGTAAATCTATATATATAAAAATGAATGTTTGTATATATGTATGTATATAGGTATGTTATTTGTGCATTGCTACACCATTCATCGGATCGTAATGAAATTTTCACACAACCTTGAGAGTCAAGGGAAATCAAATATAGAAAACAATTTTTTGAAATCCGTCACAAAATGAGCGGAGCGGAGCGGGTGAGCGAGCGGGAACTATATATATATATATATATATATATATATATATATATATATATATATATATATATATATATATATATATATATATATATATATATATATATATATATATATATATATATATAGATATATATATATATATATATATATATATATATATATATATGTATGTGCGTATGTATGTGTGTATGTATGTATGTATGTATATGTGCATGTATGCGTGTCTGTGTGTGTGTGTGTGTTTATGTATGTATGTATGTGTTTTTTACAATATTTCGGCACTAAATGCTCATTCAAAGTATGTATGTATGTATGTATCCATGTATGTATGTATGTATGTATGTATGCATGTATCTATGTATGTATGTATGTATGTATGTATGTATGTATGTATGTATGTATGTATGTATGTAACTCCGCCTTGCTTTTGCAAGCCAGTCCCAAGCCTGGAGAAAGAAGGAGGGAAAAGTTAAAAGGATCAAATTATGATCCACGACTGGTAGTACTTAGGTGCTTCTGACACAGCCGTTTCAGTCTTAAAACACTTGGTGTAAAGGACTATAAACTATTATATAAAAAAAAAAAAAAAAATGTATGTTTGTATGTATGTATGTATGTATGTATGTATGTATGTATGTATGTATGTATGTATGTATGTATGTATGTATGTATGTATGTATGTATGTATGTATGTAAGTATGTATGTATGTATGCATGTATGTATGTGTGTATGTATGTGTGTATGTATGTATGTGTATGTGCATGTATGTGTGTCTGTGTGTGTGTTTATGTATGTATGTATGTATGTGTTTCTTACAATATTTCGGCACTAATTGCTCATTTAAAGTATGTATGTGTATGTATGTATGTAGAATCGGATCTAAGGGGGTCAATTGAGAGCGAAAGAATGAGCGGGAAAGCGACAGGGAACGGATAACGACCGGGAGCGGGAGTGTGTATGTATGTATGTATTTATGTATGTATGTATGTATGTATGTATGTATGTATGTATGTATGTATGTATGTATGTATGTATGTATGTATGTATGTATGTATGTATGTATGTATGTATGTATGTATGTATGTATGTATGTATGTATGTATGTATGTATGTATGTATGTATGTATGTATGTATGTATGTATGTATGTATTTATGTATGTATGTATGTATGTATGTATGTATGTATGTATGTATGTATGTATGTATGTATGTATGTATGTATGTATGTATGTATGTATGTAGAATCGGATCTAGGGGGGGGGAACTGAGAGCGAAAAAATGAGCGGGAAAGCGACAGGTAACGGATAACGACCGGGAGCGGTAGCGCAAGCGGGAAGGAAACGGGAGCGAAAAAGAAACGCATTAGGTAAACCTCTAAAACCCCGGGCAACGCCGGATGCCCCCGCTAGTTGAATATAAATTGTTTCAAACCTGACCACCACGTTGCGTAATAACCAAAACGTAAGCATTTAAACATTATTTTCAATGTGTAATTATTTAAATTTCCTGGCTTCAAGCTGATGAAAATTATTTAATAGATTTTGTATAACACTTTGACTAAACATAATTGTTGTTGTGTATTGCTACCAGTAAATCCACTGACTTTAAACTGTCTTGGAGTCTGGATTGCTCTCGTCCAGAAAACTCTGAACAGCGGCATTTTTGTTTGGCATCCATTTGGTGACTTTGCACGTCTGCCGATGGCATACACGTTCTGGTATCCGTCGGAGCCCAACTATCTTGCTACCGATGCGTCCGTCATGATGTATTGGGCTTTGAATTATACTTGGAACAATAACAAATGTTTTACTAAATGCTGCCTGTTATGCAAAATGAAAATGAACGATGACTAATTATTATCAGGTAATTAGTTTGATTTTCTAGTAGCATTAGCTATCAATTGTTAGTACAAAATATGAAAGAACGCAACTTTTTTTTTTAAATTGCAAAAACATTTTGCTTTTTATTATTATTATTATTACAAACTTTTATTTAGGTTACAAACTCTGTTTGTGTGGTCTTACTCTAAGACGCTGAAACTTTCAGCATAGCTTTATATTGGATGACAATAGATGATTCAATTTAGAAAAAGTTTGTGTTGAAAACTCGTTTTTTTTCTTTATTTGTTACAAACTTTTATTCATCTTGCAATCTCTGCTTGTTTATTTGTTTGTGGCTTTCTCTTTACGCAAATCTAGCAAGTAAAATTTAACCAGCTTTTTGACTAGCTAGGAAGCTGAAACTTTCAGCATAGCTTTATATTGGAAAACATTACATTATTCAATTGATTTTGATCAATTTTAATAAATTAATAATAAATCTGAAGATCGCATAACATTCATAGCGCCTCGATTTTATTATTTATGTTTCTTTATTTATTTACGTATGTTACGATTGCTAAAATAATGTCATTTGATTTCAATTCATTGTAAATTCTACGAATTTTTATACTAAATTTAATGGTATTTACTCACAAACCAAAAAAATGTTATTTGAATATCTCTCGTACTTCTAAATCGAGTTTATTTGAAATAAAAGTTCGCTTTGAAAAACTCGTTTTTTCCTCTACTTGTTTGTATTCTAAATAATTAAAAAAAAATAAACAGTTTATTTAATTACGAGTTTGCTTAACATGGATCATTTTTTGGCTCGAAAACATTCACTTACAATAGCTAACAATTCAACAGTTTCCTAAATAAATTAAATTAAATAATTATAAATTTTAATTAAAGAATTTCCAATTTTATTTGAATAATTATAATTTTTAAAACATTAATTGCTAACACAAATGTTTTGAAAAATATTTCAAAAAGAAAAAAGAAATTCGAAAAAAATTCGAAAAAGAAATATTTAAGTATTCTTAAAAAACTTTGCTTTTCAGACAATTAATTCCAAAACAGTTTGCATTTCTATTGAGTCTTGAACCGTAGTAAACAAAAACCATAATTGAAGTTATCGACCCCAAAATTTGGAATGGCTTTCCGCTAGCAATTATATTTGCAATAGCAGAAATACGGAACTATGCGGATTATTTTTTGTTTCTATATCCTTCAAACATTATTAATATTCAGTAGGCCCGATGCTCGTTTGATCGTGGGACCATTCAAAAGAAATTACGTTTCAGTACTTTTAATACTTTAATAATTGTTTGAATACTTTTGGGGTGCAATGATTATCGGTTAGTTATCGAGCAAAATTAATATTTTATTTCAACTTAAACACAAATTAACCAAAATATCATCCAAAATATCAAAAACGTAACGACAAATCAAATCGTTAAAACCAAATAAATCAAATAAATTATGCAACCATGTAAAAATAAATTTTACATTTTTTTAAAGCAAAACCAAAACCAAAGAAATATTTGTACAAGGTTAGTGAATCGATTTTCAGAAAAGTTGGCTATAGCAAATCACGTGACATGCTTGAGAATAAAAACCTTAAATAAAAACAAACATTTATTTAATTTAGGATGTACATGTAGCATAAACAATAATTTATTTATTTATTTATTTACAAACCACAAGTAGAGGATCAATAGACCTCTAATATCACTTGGTGCAAATTTTAATAAACAGAAACATTTTAGTCAGTCGAGCAAGCAGAACAAAAACAAACAAAATTGAAATTATTTGTGTCAGACAGTTGTGTTCAGTACAGATTCTAATTTGGAACGAAAACTGGAGATCGTTGTTGCTACCACCAAATAACCCGGAAGACCCAGTTCCAGCCTAAAACCGTGGCCCCTGGTACGTCTCTCACCCGGAAACTGAAAATGCTCCATTACTTCTGAGTCCATCATTCTATCAAATCCGCCACAAGCTTTTTGTGTGCCGCAGGGTACGACAGGTGGCAAACAGTATATATAGCTTTGGTAAACTGTCGTTGAATTTGATCTAATTTTTTAATTTGATGTTTTTGGTATGGGCACCAGACTGGTGAGCAGTAATTAAGTCGGACATAAACACAAAAAGCACGGCAGAGCAACTTTTGGTATCCTGAAAAAAACTCTAAGAAGAAGTCTTGTTTATGCACCCAACATCTTTCGTTTTATAAGAATTAAAAACTGTTATAAAGTTTTTTAGGATGCAAAACATGCACTCATTAACTGCCAAATTGACATGGTAATTAATCTTCTTTGCCCTAAAGCATTGACTTTCGTGAGTCATTTGAAGAAACAACAAAAAGGTTAGTTAGCCAGCGTTTAGAAAATTTAAAAAAATATACAAAGTTATTCAGCAATGGAATAGTTCTTTGTACATTTCTATAAATATTTCAATTGTCTTCATAAATTTACAAACAAAGCCTTAAAACAATGTTTCTCTGATGCGCTTAAAATTGTTCTTTGGCAGTAAAAAAAAATTAGCTTGTCCATGCATCATCCCAGTTAGCAATGCTCTAACAAAACCGAAAAAAACACGTGTAAATGCAAAAATCGTCTAATGGTTTCTCGAATTTTATCCCGAATATTATCCCGAATAAAAAATTTCTTTAATGTTCTGGTCCACTGGCATTCTAAATAATTTTCGACTTCTTTAATGCATGTTTTTATTGAATATTTGCTTAGAAAAACAAAAGCTTATATGATGGCTTGCTAATGAAAGTCGCAACTAACTGTCGAAAGCATTTACAAATTATAAATTTGTAGTTAGTGTTTTGTCAAAACAATTAATTTTATAAATGAAACAATTTATGCGAAACATGTTTCAATGAGAACAAAATAAAATAAAATAAAACGTTCCCATTGATTCTTTCAGTTTAAATATTTAAAATTTTCAATTTTTTCACAATTTAAACAGTTTTTACTGTAAAACATTTTAAAAAATCATGAACATTCTGCTTATATTATATTTAGTTTTTTTTGTTTTACTGGTCTCAGTTTATGGGGCGTTGCTTAGTAATAGGAGGTTTAGTAGCAAAATTCAATTTTCTCCGTTTTGCATCACGGAAGAACAAAACAGAACATTTGAAACAAGTTCCAGATTGAAATGTGCTTCGATGTGTTTGATCACGTTTGGCTCTAAATGTCAAAGATTTCAGTACACTAAAATTACGAAAACATGTGAACTGCTAGTACTTTGGGATCCTGTAATGCCAAAAAAATTTAATAAGAGTGATTGCACAGCTTTTCAGCAAACAGGTTTTTTTGACATTATCGGCTTTGATTCGTGGAATTCAATGAACTTAAACAATAAAACCTAATAAATTGATTTTTCCAAGATGTATGTAGTTATGAATTTACGTACCTGCCACTGGCCGAAAGCTGCTACCGTTTTGAAACCAATAAAATGAACTGGACAGATGCGAGCAAGTACTGCAATCAGTTTGCTGTAAGTTTCAATATAGAAATATTTTTATAAGTGGTTTTTGCATTATATTATAAGCAATTTGTATTTGTTATTTATAAGATATTAATTGAAACTTTTAAAAAATTTTAATCTGCTAGTAAGTCTAGCTTTTTTGGTTTTTTTTTCAACTGAAAATTGGAATCAAATTTCAGTAAATTATTCATGGTTGGTGTCACGCACGCCATAACTGTTGAAAATAGACCAAACAACAGCATAGTAAAATGACATTTTTTATCGATCGAAAGTCAGAATCTGAAAAGTTCGCAGACGAGAGAGGATCTTTAATGACATTCTGGACAAGCGATTGAATAGCTTATAGCCAAAACATAAACATAACTGTCCAATAATAATCGTGCAGCAAACCCGACAAAAAAGTGGTCACAATAATGTTTATGTCAGCAACCAACTACGTTACGATTTATAAAACAGTAAACATGATTTTTTTAACAAAAGTCTTAAATTTCCTGTGAACTAATAAATAAGAGAGAAAAATTAATTTTTAGATATTTTGGTATAACATCATCTAGTTTTATACAAAACTAAAAACTTAACAATGTTTTTGTTTCCATATTAAACACAGCCTGGTAAGAAGGAAACTTCTCTTGCTATGATAACCACTTCACCAGAGAATACTGCACTGCGCAATTATCTGGATTTTCACAAAAAAAGTTATTTTTAATTTTTTTATATTTACTTCACCGCCGGTTTGGCTTACTTAATTGCTTGAATGTTTGCAAACTTTGAAAAATGAAATTAACTAATTTTCTGTCATCAATCAAGCTGAAATTTTAGAAAAATGCCCGCATTTTATCAAAACTTGAAAATTATTTGAAAAAGATTGAAATTAAAAAAATTATTATTTATGTTTCAAAAAAAATACAAATCAAATTCAATTTAACAAAGGTTTGCATATATAGATTGAAAAAATGTCGTTTTGAAAAAAAAATTGAAATGAATAAAAATCCGGCAAATTTTGAAATATAAGGAATTTGTAAGAAAAACCCAGTTTTTTGCGGCTTACTTGTTATTATATTTTTTATAGTTTATTTTTTATGTTTATTAGATCGGAGCAAGCTAAACTCTGTGAACTTAATAAACAAATTAAATAAAAAATTTTAATACGCTAAATTGATATTAATTAAACAACTAAAAACTGTTATTTGAACTAATAGTAAAACAGTTTTATATTTAAATGTTACGGTGTCACGACAAAACGTTCACAGACAAAATGTTCAACGACAAAATGTTCACAGACAAAATGTTCAACGACAAAATGTTCACGACAAAAAGTTCACGACACAACGTTCGCGACAAAATGTTCACGAAAAAATGTTCCCAGACAAAATGTTCACAGACAAAATGTTCACAGACAAAATGTTCACAGACAAAATGTTCAACGACAAAACGTTCACGACACAACGTTCACGACAAAATGTTCACGATTGCAACTTTTAAATATAGTTTAGTTTTAAATGATAAAATATTTTGTGTTTCACAAAATGAGCGCAAATAAAACGTTAACAATAGTAAATGCAATGTTAATTTCCTCTTTGATACCCCTAACTCAAACGGCAACCAGATGAGTATGGATCGGAGGACTGTAAACTGTTTCAGCAAGAAGGAAAAAAACAGATGAAATGAGATAGCTATAATAGGAAAATACAATTGGTTACGAATTTGAGATCGTCTGAATTTTCAATTTCAATTAAGCAAACGACGTAAATAAGGTTTGATTGCTGTATTCTAAAGATTAAAAAGTTAAGAGTATCCAAGAGAAAATTAACCAACCCGCATTAACTAGATAATAAATGGAATGATGATTAAAAGGGTCAAAATATGAAATCTTTATTGAATCCGATTAAAAAGAAAAAGAAATGCAATTAGTTATTAATTGAGATTTATTTGAAGTTTCAATTTTAATTAAGTGAACGACAAAAAGAAGCCTTGATCGTTGTAGCCTAGCGATTAAGAAGTGATCGGCTTTCAAGAGCAATATAGCCGGCTTTAATTACCTAATTAACGTAACGGTGACTTGGGTAAAGCAGCATGCATCTATTTGCGTTTTTCAACTAGAATTGAAAGTACATCTCTAGCAATTAAAAACTAAAACGTTAGGGTATCCAAAAGCAAATTAACCGGCTTTAACTAGTTAATAAATGGAACGATGATAAAAAGGATCAAAATATGGATGAAAAAGAAAAAAGCTTTAACTCCATACAATTATTTATTAATTGAAGATCATTTGATAGTGCCAGTACGTATTAGTTTCATGCTGTCATGCACACATACTTTGCTTAGGTAAATAAAATGGTGAATAGACACATCACAAAAAATGACGTAAGCGATCTTGACATAATAAAACAAAATTTTTATTTTTCAGTGTGAACATTTTGTCGTGAACGTTTTGTCGTAAACGTTTTGTCGTTGAACATTTTGTCTGTGTTCATTTTGTCGTGAACATTTTGTCGTGAACGTTGTGTCGTGAACGTTTTGTCGGGAACATTTTGTCGTTGAACATTTTGTCTGTGAACGTTTTGTCGTGGAACCAAATTTTACACTCAAGTTTTTCAAAAGAAGCAGAATACAAAAATGGTCTAATTTTTTATTTTTTCGAACCAACCTAAGATTGGCTTGTCACATGCAAAACAGTCAAAAGAACGTAAACAATATAATTACTAATCTATATATATAAAAATGAATGTTTGTATGTATGTATGTATGTATGTATGTATGTATGTATGTATGTATGTATGTATGTATGTATGTATGTATGTATGTATGTATGTATGTATATATGTATGTTCTTTATACAGTGCTACACCATTCATCCGATTGTAATGAAATTTTCACACAACCTTGAGAGTATAGCGAGGTTACCCGGCGTTGCTCGGGGTTTTCAGAGGTTTTTTATCATTTTTCTCTCTTGCTCCCGTTTCCTTCCCCGCTTGCTCTCTCGTTTCCGTTCCCGCTCGCACTCATTTTTTCTTTTCCACTCTTTCATAACTTATTTCAGCCCATAAAACGTAAAATAGATTTGCTAAAAGTTGTTTGAAGCCTCCAAACGTTGTTACGTAAAAAAATTTGAATTTAATTACGCAATTACCTTCGATGGTCGTACATAGGAACCAAGGGTATCTTGATATAACAACTGGATCCACAACCTACTGTAGTATGCCTAGACAGTTCAGCCAATTACGTCATAGTTACATCAAAATTTTTAGAAATATGATATAACTACTATGCTTTTGTAGTTTGTTACATCAATTTATTTATAATAATGATATAAGATGCGATAAAACATTAGGCCTACTAGAGTAGGTTGTGGATCCAGTTGTTATATCAAGATATCCTTGATAGGAACTTTTGGCCTGGAAATTTAAGAAGGGGAAAAAGTTAAGAAAGTTTGGACTCCTCCGATCCCCCGGCTCAAGGGGCCAAAACACCATCCGGCCAAAAGTGCCTATACATGATCATTGCATAAGTTTTCGAAGCACTGTTTACAATTGCGTAACAGGCATTACTTGCTAATGGACTTCTTAATATTAAGATATTATATATTAATATATATATATATATATATATATATATATATATATATATATATATATATATATATGTATATATATATATATATATAAATGAATGTTTGTATGTATGCATGTATGTATTTCCTTTATGCATTGCTACACCATTCACCCGATCGTAATGAAATTTTCACACAACCTTGAGAGTCAAGAGTAATCAAAAATAGAGAAAAAAACTTGAAATCCGTCACAAAATGAGCGGAGCGGGTGAACGAGCGGGAACTATATATGTATATATATATATACATATACACATACAGATACAGATACAAACATAAATGAGCAGGAAAGGAAACGGAAAGCCAACTGAGAGCGAAAGATCGAGCTGGAAAAGGAAAGCGACCAAGAACGGGAAGGCGACCGGGAGCGGGAAAGCAACCGGGAGCGGAAAAGCGACCGAGAGAGGGAAAGTGACCGGGAGCGGGAAAGCGACCCGGAGCGGGAAAGCAACCGAAACCGGAAATCGACCGGGAGCGGAAAAAACCGGAAACGGGAAAGCGTCTGAAAGCGTGAAAACGGCCTGGAGCGAAAAACCGACCGGGAAAAGGAAAGCGACCGGGAGCGAGAAACCGACCGAGAACGGGAGAGCAAGCAGGAGCAAGAAAGCGACCGGGAGTGGGAAAACAAGCGGGGAAGGAAACGGGAGCGAGAGAGACAAGCATTAGAAAAACCTTTAAAAACCCCGGGCAACGCCGGGTACCTCCGCCAGTATATATATATAAATGAATGTTTGTATTAGGGATGTCACGGGTACCCGAACCTGAACCCGAGTTCGGTACTACCGGGTCTTTTTCTGATACCCGAACTCGAACTCGAACCCGAAAGTGTGAAAATTTGATACCCGAACATACATACATACATACATACAAACTTTGTATGTATGTATGTATGTATGTATGTATGTATGTATGTCCTTTATGCATTGCTACACCATTCATCCGATAGTAATGAAATTTTCACACAAGCTTGAGAGTCAAGGGGAGTCAAATATAGAGAAAACAATTTGAAATTCGTCACAAAATGAGCGGACCGAGCGGGTGAGCGAGCGGGAACTATATATATATATACTAGCGGGGTTACCCGGCGTTGCTCGGGGGTTTTTAGAGTTTTTTTATCGTTTTTCTCTAGCTTCCGTTTAATTCCCCGTTTTCTCTCCCGCTCCCGGTCGCTTTCCCGTTCCCGCTTGCTCTCCCACTCCCGGTCGCTTTCCCGCTCTCGTTCACTTTCCCGATTCCGGTCGCTTTTCCGCCCCATCTATCTCTTTATAATTTGTAATAACGCGCAATCAGTCACATTATGCAAGACTGGGAAGCAAGTCATGGACTTTTCAATATTAAGGAGTCCAAACCTTCTTAACTTTTTCCCCTTCTTAACTTTCCAGGCCAAAAGTTCCTATGTACGACCATCGAAAGTAATTGCGTAATAAAATTCAAATTTTGTGCACGTAACAACGTTTGAAGGCTTCAAGCAACTTTCAGCAAATCTATTTTACGTTTTATGGGCTAAAATAAGTTATGAAAGAGTGGAAAAGAAAAAATGAGCGCGAGCGGGAACGGAAACGGGAGAGCAAGCGGGAACGGAAACGGGAGAACAAGCGGGGAAGGAAACGGGAGCAAGAGAGAAAAATGATAAAAAACCTCTGAAAACCCCGAGCAACGCCGGGTAACCCCGCTAGTATTAACATAATTTATTTCACGTCAGACCACCACGCTGCAGGGTAACCAAAACTAAACAAATAAATAAATCTTATTTTTCAGTAACAACCATTACAACTTAATATACTCAATGTTCTAAAATTTTCAGTAAATCCACTGGCTTCATCAACCTGCTTGGGAATTTGGATCGCTGCCGTACAGAAAGCTCTAAGCAGTGGTATTTTTGTGTGGTACCCATTTTATGACTCAGCGTATCTACCGATGGGATTCACATTCTGGTACCCTACCGAGCCTAACAGCCTCAACAGTGATGCGTGTGTTAATTTGTTGTCGCAGTTCAACTACACCTGGAATAACTTCAAATGCTTTAGTAAGCATTGCATATTGTGCGAAATGGAAATGAACAATGATTAATGATGAGTCATTAGTAGATTGTATATTTTCGAAATACATCAACTATTAATGCTTTAGTAAACATTGCATTCTGTGCAAAATCAGAATGAACACTGACTAGTAATTAGTAGATTATTTGTATATTGGCTAAAGATATTAATTACTATTTGATATTAAAAAAACTGCAAATTTTTTTATAAACTATGAAACTTTTTTGTCTTATGATTTGAATAATAAAAAGAAATAAACAATTTATTTTTAGTGTTGTGTTTATTTTTAAACAAAACGTTTGCAGCAGCCAAATTTTAAATAAAGTAAAAAAAGACAAAAGGCCTGGTTTTCTTGTCTCTTTATTTTGTCGTTACTTCTTGGTCCTGAATTTTCTAGGGCCCCAGAACTTGTCAGTCTTGTTTTTGAACTCGTTTATGATGATGGAGTTTACAAAACTTTCTGGCAAGTTGTTCCAATTATCGACTATTCGTAAGAAAAAATCAGAACGTGTTGCAATTTAAAACTGATTCTTCTGGTTTTTTTATAAACTGTCATTAGAAGAAATAGCGCAAATTCTTTTTTATAATATCCTCAGAAGATTTGAAAAACTTCAATCATGTCTTCTTTTTTTCTTTTCTGCAGTTCTTACGGCAGGCCAAAAAAACTCAGAAGGTATTCATACTTTTAAGCTCCTACAGCTTTTAAATATTTTAGTTGCTTTTCTATAAACCTTCTCTATTTTATAACGTTTATAATAAATTGTTTTGTTGTTTGTTTCATCCGATTGTCTAAAGCTTTTTTATCTCACTACTAATTTTTTTTAAATTTCATTTTGGGAAACATCCGGTGACAATACAATAATCCAATTCAAGATTCAAAGAAAGTTTAAAATAAAATTTAAATACTATAAAATGAAAAATAATAGAAATATAAAACTTTTTTATAAAAAACAACGTTTGCATACTAAAGCACTGAAAACTTGAAAATAATATTTAAGTGTACGTAATAACATTTGAGCTAGCTTTAGACAAATAATGATTAAATTTGCGTCCAAAATTGCAAAAATAAAGAAACAACAATTCTAAAACAATTTTAACAATAATGTAATTATCATGAAAACAGTAGAGTCTCAGTTTAAAAAGTCTTTCTTGCATAGCTAACTTGTAAAAGTAAACACAAATGAGTAACTAAGTTCCGGATGTAATTTCGTGATATTAAACGTTAAATAATGAGTATGTTTATATTTAAGATGACAATGTGGAATCGTAATTGATGTTAACAAACAATTCAAAGTCGTTTATGATGTTTCATAAAATGTCTATTCTATGATCTATACCTTCCGTTTTATAAACTTTTAAACAGCCTCCAAACTATATATATATATATATATATATATATATATATATATATATATATATATATATATATATATATATATATATATATATATATATATATATATATATATATATATATATATATATATATATATATATATTTTTAACAGCTCACCTGACGACTCCTCGTGTGTCTAAAATTGCTCTTTCTTCTGTTTTTAGAAACGTATTTATATTTTTTCACAAATATTATCTATTTAAAACTCATTTTTTTCAATTACAATTAATTATTTTAATAACTCTCATTTTAGTTCATTTATTTTTTTTTCAATTTTTTGGCTTTTACCTATTATTTTTTAAATTTAATCTATTCAAAGTCTCGGTTTTTTTTATGAATCAATATTTTTTTATTCAGCAAATTTCATCTGTCCGTACATTTCAATTTTTCATTATTCTTAGAAACCATCAATGAATTTCTATTTTTAAATAATTTCACATCCCTACTTTTATTTTTATATTTCATTTTTTCCAGGATTAGTAACTTGTAACTATTTTTCTATATTTTTTTTATAAACTTTATCTTACAACCTCATCCAAAATTCCATTGAGTTTTAAAACTGTGCTGTTTCGTTTTACGCTTTAGTATTCTATAAAAAAATTAATAAATAACTAGAATAAAAAATTTTAAAAGATATTTATTGATGTTTGAAACTATCGTTTCTTATTTATTTATCTCATCTCACCAATTTCATGTCCACGCCTAAACGATCTATCTCGAGGTCCATTGTTTGACTACAAAATTATCTCAACTAACTGATAAATTTATTATTTACTTTAGAAAAATTGACAAAGGTAAAATATATTTAAAATATATCCAGAGCCAAATTAATTGCAACGAAAAACTTTGGAACACGAAAAAATTTGCTTTCCGCAGTGGCGTAGGGTGGCTTTCAGTTTTCCATGGTCGAAACATCTAACCAAAGTCAATGACCAGAGGGGTGAAACTTAAATTAACTTAACTTTTAAAAATTTTAATGACCGGTATGGAGGGATGAAACTTAATTTTATCTTCAAAAAAGTTGAGAACCGGGAAAGAAAAATCGATTTTACTTTTTTTTTTTAAATTAAAAATTAAAAAATTTAGCTTACCCAATCTTGCCTTAAATAAATTTATCATTTTAACTATTCAACAAGTCATTAAGAAAATTTTTTTAAATTTTAATCTACGATTTGCTGCATAATATTAAAATATGATTAGTATCGATGGTTAAATTTGTTATATAATAAATATTCAATAATCCAAATACCAGTTGCATAAATTAAACTCTATACTACTAAACATATTCAAATGAATGTTTTGTTAACAACTGAAAACAATTTATCTAACTAGTAGAGTAATTGCAAAACAGCTCTATAGTAGTTCATTAAGTTATTTTGTTTTTGTTTAAGCTTTTTTATTCAATTTGCTTATGAAACAAAACAAAAGATTTATTGATGTAAGACGCGACCCAACGATTGTCTTGAACATTTGATATAAGAACTTGAACTTTTGTATGGAGAGCAATTAATAGCATAATTACTATTTAAAACATGTTTTAATAAGAGAAAATTAAAGATATGTTTTCGTTGGCTTGTACAGTTGAAATATTTGTAATTTTAACTTGAAAATTATTTTTGTTTTTGCTTTAACTGAAATAGTTTTTGCGTCAAACATGCTGCAAAAAATCCTGAAAAGCTTGCTAAGTAGTTTCTTAGTTTTGTTAATTTCAGTAACATCGATTTATAGACCGCTGCTTATTACCAAGAAATTCACTAGCATAATACAATTTTCTCCTTTCTGCATCACGGAACAGCAAAATAAAACCTTTGAAACTAGTTCAAGAATACAATGTGCTCTGTTGTGCATCGTCACTTCAGACTTCAAATGTAGAAGATTTCAATACACTAAAGTAACAAGGAAATGTGAACTTTTGATACTTTGGGATCCTTTAATACCGAAAAAATTCAATGAAAGCAACTGCACAGCATATCAGCAAACAGGTTTGTTTTAAATATTTGTCTTTAATATTTTGAATATATTTAATTTAAAGAATTAAGTTATAAAAAAATATCTTTTAAGATGCATGTAGCTATCAATTTACATACCTGCCGCTAGCTGAAAGCTGCTATCGCTTTGAAGTTGATAAATGGGACTGGACGTCTGCCAGAAAGCACTGCAATCAAGTTGGGGTGAGTTTTGCTATCAACCGTTTTGTCTTTAAAATTGTTTGTGACAATTATAAAATATAATGCTAACAATTGGCAAAAACATTTATGCTGTACACATTTGTTATATTTTTCTATAAACTCTTTACATCACAAAACAAACGACGTACAATATTTGTTTAACTTCAACATTTAGTATTACAATTAATATTATTGCGCTCGCCGGGTTGTTTAGCATTTGCCTGTGGACCTTAGAGTAAGTGGTTCGAATCCCGCCGGCGTCATCAGCGTCTGCAAAGGCACCTGTAAATGAATGTTTTTGGTTGTCCTGTAATAATGAATCGACGAGTAAGTAAAGGTTAGATAAAATGGTTCGTGGTTCTAGAGATTAAAGCCACGTTAAACACTGTCGAAGTTTGTTTCTTAAACAACAACAACAACTAAATTGGTAACTTTTCGTTTTTAAACCCAACAGCCAGTTGCGAATAAAGGTTATCTTACTATGATAAACTCTTCACAAGAGACTATGGCACTACGCAATTACTTGGATTTCCACAAAACAAGTTTTCTATAGTTTTATCATAGTTTGTTGATCACGTGAATAGTTTTTATATATGTTGTAGCTATTCTAAATATAAAAAACTTAAGCATTAAATACATATCAAAGTTAAATTTATTTTATTTAAATTTACATTTTATTTAATCGCTGATAGACATAGTTTTAGGTCGTGGCATCACTATCTGAAGCGTTACAAAGAGTCACAAAAACTTATTTTGAAAAAATCTTTTTTTTATGTGAAGCAGTGCTGTTTTTAATTAACTATTTTTAATCGGTTTTATTACAAATAACTGTTTCGCTGAGGTTTTTTCAAATTAAATTTTTCCCGCCCTCATATTTAGCAAACATGACATCTAACAATTTTTTTTTGTTTATAAAAGTTACTTTAAACCTAGAATAAAGCATGTCCACATTCTCATCAACTGAAGTTTTTGCATTGGCAGATATTTTATGTTTTTGTTAATACTTGTCTCTTCTTTGTAGAACTAGAACTAAAACTGTTGCTTTTTGTTTTCCCAAAGGTTTTTGTTCATTGTTCTTTAGAGTGAAAAAAAACCAATGGAATGAAATGATCTAACACAACAGATTCATCAATTATAATGCTTCTAAACATGCTCAGCAAAATTGTTTTTTTTATATTATCAGTAAACCCACTGGCTTCAGATTGCTGGGGGATTTGGACTGCCGGCTTCCAAGAAACTCCGAACAGCGCTGTGTTTGTCTGGCATCCATTTGATGACTCCACATATCTGCCGATGACGTTCACATTCTGGTATACCAGTGA
Organism: Erpobdella octoculata; assembly: GCA_963978895.1. NCBI lineage: Eukaryota > Metazoa > Annelida > Clitellata > Hirudinida > Erpobdellidae > Erpobdella > Erpobdella octoculata. The sequence continues at coordinate 3,453,246 of OZ022243.1, read as the reverse complement.
GCCCAACTATCTCAGCACTGATGTCTGCGTTATGCTCTTATCGTCTATGAACTACGGCTGGAACAATGACAAATGCTACGCTAAATACTGCGTTCTATGCGAAATGAACGTGAACAATGACTAATGATGAGTTTCAGTTTTCTGGATATGTTAATTTCTGATTGTTATTCAAATAAAGTAAAACAACTAAAAATAACTTTAAAATACAGTAACATTGCTTTTGTTCAATTCTATGTTTTGAATAATAAAATTAAATGAACATTTATTTTTTTTGTCTTGTAATTAGCTTTAGTAGAACTTATGTAGACGGTTATTAAGTATTTACTTGATAAACTCCACCTCGCTAAATTCGAGCCAGTCCCGAGCCTGGCTAAATAATGAGGGACAGTTCAAAATTCTAATTTATCATCCACGACATGAACTACTTAAGTGCTTCCTACATACAGTCATATCAGTCTTAAAACACCTGGTTTAGAAAACTATTCTAAAAGTTAATATATTATTTCTGCTGCTGACAATGCTCAAACGCTTAGCAAAAAAACAGTAATTTCAAAAGATAAAATGCTTTAAGAACAATTTAACAAAGTTTTTTGAAGATTTTCTCAATTAAACTGAGTGTTTTAAAAGTATTTTTGTTAACTGATAATAAAACATGTTTGTACAAACAATTACCACAAAAAATAATAACATGATAAATTTACTCAAAACAAACGGGTGCCCGGCATTGCCCAGCCAAGGGTTTTCAGAAGTTTTTTCTATTGTTTTTCTCTCTCGCTACCGTTTCTTTCCCCGCTTGGTCTCCCGCTGCCGGTCGCTTTCCCGTTCCCGATTGCTTTCCGGTTGGTTCCCGGTAGCTTTACCCCTCCCTCTAGATCTCCTGCTCCTTCTTACTCTCCCACTTTCTCTCCCTTTCCCGTTCGCTTTTCCGCTCGCGGTCGCACAAAAGATATTAAAATGATAAATTAATTTAAAATTGCCCTTTTCAATTAATTTTAAGATGTTGCTAATAAAAATAACATTATTAGTGCTAATTGATATAATTTTATATTGTTATTTCAAACGACATTATAATTATTGTAAATATAAACTTAAAAACAATATATAAATTAGCAAAAAATAACTTTTTTAGCCAACAAAAACCAAAATGCAATTTAATAAACGCTTAAAATAATGTATTCAATTTGAAGCAATTGTTAAGCATAAAACATTTGAAGAACACACAAAAAAACATTTAAAAAACACATTACTAACAAAACTATGTTGTTTCTACCATGCATTCAAAAATTAATTACATTTTTATGTGTGCAATGAGAATTAATTTTAAAACAAACTACTACCAACAAATACAATTTTCATAATTTACAAAACCTATCTTGCAATGCAAACGTAACAAAGCAACGTTATGATAAAGATGAAGTCCTAAACGGTTGTGAACAAAAAACAATTTTGCAAACAACATGGCCTTTGATAGAACTTTGAGGCACTATATAGAAATAACTGAAAATTTTATAATCGAGCTGTATATACCTTTAACAATATTGAAATTATTTCAGTTGCTTAGAAACCAAAAATGTTAAAACCCAACTATAACTTTTTTTAAATCATTAGCTATTAAATTTCTGAGTGGTATAATTTGATATCCATTAAGAAGCTCTATTGAGCAAATTAAAAACGGTAACAGTTAAATTACAAGAAGTTGAAAACTTCGATATTTATTCTAAGTTTCTGTAAAAATATCTATACACTAGCAGGGTTATCTGGTGTTGCCCGGGTTATTTTACAAGGTTTCCACTTGTTGTTTTTTTTTATTTGTTTCTCTCTCTCTCTCTCTCTCTCTCTCTCTCTCTTTCTCTTTTTTTATTTTTTGCACTTTTTTAGGTTTAAACATTTTTTTAAATTAATATTTTTTTTACTGTTTTTGTTACTTTTTTATTTGTAATTTTTTAATTTAAAAAATGTTTTTAAGTTTTTTAAATTGTTTTTTAGTTTTAAAAATTTTGCCAAACACAGGTTTTTCAAAACACGATGCAAACAACAACAAAATTCAATGTTTAATTTATTGTTTAAAAAGTTTTTATTTTTTCAAAAGTGTTTTTATATTTTATATTTCAATCATTTCAATTTCAATAACAAATTTCTATTTTAAAGTTATTGATTTGTAGTGCCTAGCGTTAAGCCAGTGCAAAGAAATAAAAAAAAATATTAGTAAGCTGGATTATATATATATATATATATATATATATATATATATATATATATATATATATATATATATATATATATATATATATATATATATATATATATATATATATATATATATATATATTTATATTTATATATATATATATATATTTTATATATATATATATATATATATATATATATATTATATACAATGTATTTATACTTATTTATATTGTTATATATATATATATATATATATATATACAATGTATTTATACTTATTTATATTGTTATATATATATATATATATACAATGTATTTATACTTATTTATATTGTTATATATATATATATATATATATATATATATATATATATATATATATATATATATATATATATATATATATATATATATATATATATATATACAATGTATTTATACTTATTTATATTGTTATATATATATATATGTACGTACATAAATTCAAATGTTTTCTTAGCAACGGTAGTTCTATTGTTCTCTTGAAAACAATTCTAAAATATATAGTTTCTTAAATAATACTAATTATCAAACCCATTAAAGCAGTAATAAAGTTTTTAATAACATTATTTTTGAAATAATTTTATTATTTAGTTTTCTTTGAAAAGGTATGTCGTAATGAATTTCAATGTTTTTAGTTTTATTTTTTCCGACGATACGCAATAAAACATAATGATATATAATGAATAAAGTGCTTCTTGCACGATGAAAGCAGCAAGACATCATTGTACCTGAGTTCAACCGCTCTCTCCAACATTATCAAGGCAAGAATGGACAAATTAACTAACATTTCTAGTCCATAAACATTAAACTTTCATCAAGAAAATTGGCAAGAATAAAACAAAATATTTATATAAGCTATTAAAAAGCAAGATTATATATATTAAAGTTTTCAGCATTAAAGTTGAGTGAATCGTAAAAAAAAACTTCTTTGAAACAAAGAAAATTAAAATTTTGGTACGTAAAGATTATTCGCATTTATTGAATTTTTTAAATGCACATTTGTTAAATTTTTAATTAACGAAAATAAAATTATAATCTGAAAATGGTTAAAGTATTTTATTAACCTTTTTTCAAAATCATAATTTCAATAATTAATGTTATATGATAACACAAAACACATCAATAAATCTAATAATTTTTTTTTCGTATTTATTGATTTTTGTTATATGGCTAATAAAGTTTTACATAATGATTAATTTATTTCAAATTACCCTAACTTGTTTTTAATTAAAAGTAAAACATTTTAATATTGTATGCTTGTAATGATTTAATTTCAACTAATTATGAATTTGAATTGTTGTTTGCAGAAAAGAAATCGCATTTGTTTTTAGCAAGTTTCAGCAAAATGTACGCCCAATCAATAATATTGGTGTTCCTAATTCCTTTTGCCCGCTGCTCTAACGCCGTAAAAAATGCCAACAGTTATTTTACAAAATGTGTTTTAAATGATGAAAACAACCTAACATTGAGCTGCATTTTGAAACCATTTGTTGAATTGAGTGTGTCATCAAAAGTCGAATGCGCCAATCACTGCGCCTTTATTAGCCGTGGTCTGAACAAAACTCTGGAGAACCAAGTGTCTTCATCAAACTACACTGGCAATAAAATAATTGGTTCTTTTTTACAACCTGCTCTTGTTGAAAATCGTAGTCTGGAACAAGGAAATCAATTCTGTTTGGGATTTAATTACCAGGATTCCAATGAAACTTGCCAGTTGTTTGACCAGCCGTGTCTTGCACCAAACGTCACCACGATTACAGGCAAAGGCGAAAACGTTTACTACACGGTAGGGCTTTATGTATTTATTTTTTTAAGAAACAATTATTTATTTATTTTGTATTTAATATTTATTCATTTATTAAATAATTATTTATTTTTTATTGAGTAATTATTTATTTATTAAGTGAATAATTTTTTTTTCATTAAATGTTCATTTGTTTATTTATTGAATAATTATTTATTTGTTGACATTTAACTGTCAAACGTATAGTGAAATTTGTGTAAACAAAATTATTTTGCTGTTTTTTTTTAAAACAAGCTAAAAATCGCACAAAAAAGTGGATAAAAACATTAACTTGATTTTCTTTCTTGCTTTTAAAGATGGCTTCTGAACCAAATTTATCCTGTTTCTTTAGAGGTAAGTTTTTCTTTAACCAAAACATGTAAAAATGATTTCATAACGTTTCTATTTAAATTAAATTCTTAAACAAATTAAATACATATTATATATTGCCGGGCATCTTTTTCAGACATGACTGATTGTAGCGACATACCTGGCAGTCGACCAGAAGATAGCGGAGTGTACTGGATGAACATAGACTACTGGAAGTATCCTGTTTATTGTGATATAAGATCGAGCACTGAAAAATACATGGTCAGTAAAAATTAGTGCACAGAGTCAGTTAAAGCAATTGAAATAACAAGTTCAACTCATGCAGGTGTTTCAACGCCGATTTAATGGATCTCTTGATTTCTATAGAGGATGGGCGGAATATGAACATGGATTTGGAGATATAGAAGGAGAACATTGGCTTGGTAGGAAACTTATATATTTATAAATAACTTGAAGTTGTAGTAAGCAGTTTGTCAAACATTAGTCTGGTTTCAATTATTACCTTAAAAATTGTTAAAATATGAAGAAGTTTGAAATTTAATTGGCATCAGGTTGGTTGTTTAAGGTTAATAATAATGGCGTGTTGCTACGGTGATGAAATTATCAATTTCAATGTTAAAAGACTTAGGTTCGAAAGTCATGCAAAAAATTTTACGTTGCCTTTATATAATGCTCACTGATAAATCTTAATTTAACTCTTTTTTTTCTTTTGTCTGCAATGATTAAATAAGTACCCATGTTTCCTCTAAAGATACAGAAAGCAATGTAATTTTTCAGGAAACTATTTACTGTACCGTTTGACCAACCGAAGAAAGTATAAACTGAGAGTCGAAGTGGGAGCAGCTGATGGAGGGAGCGGCTATTCAGAATATCTCCAATTTAACATCGGTCCTCCATCTTTGAATTACATGATAGCAATATCTGGATATTCTGGAACTGCTGGTGACGTTAAAAAAACAATTAATAAAATAATTAAATGTATTGTTTTAGAATCAAGATCTTCATTCTGTTTCTATTGTTTAGAGTAAATTGTTTGCTTTCAGGCGATTCACTTGCATACAGCAACGGAATGCAATTCACCACTTTGGACAGAGATAATGATTTACATGCCAGAAATTGTGCCGTTTGGATGTGTGGAGCTTGGTGGTACAAGGGTTGCACTTACTCTAACTTAAATGGTATTTACAACAAGACTAATCCGAGTCCGTGCGGAAGCGGTTTAGTCTGGGTTGATTTTAGATCCTCTTACGAACAAATGAGAAAGTCCAAAATGCTTTTAACAAGAGCATGACAATTTGAATTCATTTCACTTATTGAAGATTTCTCTTGATCCAAAAAAACGCTTCATTAAACCTTTCTGAAACCAACAGTGAAACAATAATATAACTTATTTGAAATAAACTATTTATTCTTTTAACTATCAAAATACATGATTTCAGCTGTCTGTGTGTATTTATGTATGTATGTATGTAGTATGTATGTATGTATGTATGTATGTATGTATGTATGTGTGTGTGTGTGTGTGTGCGTGCGTGCGTGCGTGCGTGCGTGAGTGCGTACGTACGTACGTACGTATGTACGTACGTACCTACGTACGTATGTATGTATGTATGCATGTATGTATGTATGTATGTATGTATGTATGTATGTATGTATGTATGTATGTATGTATGTATGTATGTATGTATGTATGTATGCATGTATGTCTATATGTATCTGTATGTATGTTATAGCTTCGCATAACGCTGCCATTGCAAAATGAAATATACTGACATTTAAAAAATTGACGTTTTGACTGGCTGTATCTAGTCACTAGAAATAATTATTGAAATTTTTGATTGATTATTGACAAAATTCAATTTTAGTTCCTATTCTTTAGTTATTGCAAATGCGTTGTTGTTGATAAAAATCAAACGTTTATGATTTCAGTAGTCTTGGTAAATAAAACTTAGTTAATGATGACTAAATTCACCGATTTCATTTCCTTCTTTTCATTGTTTGAGATGCGTAAAGAAGAACACAGCCGGTATTTCTAACGTTGACAAAAAATCCTGTACAAATATTCTTTCAACGATAATAAACTTGACACTTTTGGGTGATTTGCTTACTAATATTAATCAAAACCACTGCATGACTTAATTTTTAAGTAGATAAAATAATTTTGTAAGCGCAAAAAATTGACAGTATATTGTATCTATAGTGTCTTGAAAATGATCCACAACTGGACAGAAATGCTTACAAGAACAGCTGCTCCTTTGAAAACCTTGTAATTGTGTTATTCAAAACTGTATAGTATTAATAAAAATTCAAATTTGTTTACTAGCATCCTTCTATAATGTAGGTAAACAGGCAAGACTATTTGCCAAATTACTACTTTGCAACAAAAAGTATTTTCCTGGGAAATAAATTGTTTTTTACAGTTCCCATAATGTTGAGTAGAAACTCAAAGCATTCTACTGCCGTCATGAAAGTTACTCCCAGCCACAGACTAAGACTTCCTCCGACCATACTGAGTACAGATTCCCACGTGTAAACCGGCGAATCGGTGACCAAATATGACTCATTTGGTATAATTGAGAACTGAACCTGCAAGAAATTAGATCTAATTTTATCGGCTTCACTGAAGAAAGCATCGAGTTCGTCTAGAGTAATATTTCCAGAGTCGTAGTTTTTTATATTTATTATGTAATCTTTGTAATAAGAGTAAAGTTGTGTTCCTGGAATTAAATAACGCTTGATGAATTTTTCAAAAAAGTACTTCTGATTAGAAATGTGCGGCCATTCGTACAAAGTGTGAATAACTCTGTTGAAAGAAACATCAGCACAGGACGTTCTGCAAGACGAAATACATTCAGAGATGAAAACTTCCCTGGTGACGTTTTTAAAACAGTTCCACTCTTTGATTGCTTTAATAGTCAAGTTCACCTCTGAAGAAAAATTCAATTCAATGTTTCTTGACGTCAAGGACGTATTGCCACACGTGTGAAAATTCTGGAGTTTTCTTGGAACAAACATGTGCGGACTGTTGCATAGGCAAGTGTGGAAAATTTGCATGTGAATACATTGGAAAGCACAGGCCATCTGACTGTAGAGTATGGTATCTGATTCGTCCAAAAAGTGTCTTCTCTCGCATCCTTCGGAAACGTACGGCTTGTCTAAGTTTTTCTTTATATACATCGTGACCCTGACCATTGAGTCCGTTCCGGGGCCAAAATTGAACCCGTCGAAAGGGGGGATAACCATACCGGGCAAAGCCAGGTTAACTTTAATTCCATCGGTATTCAGCCCTGCAGTCTTGAAATCAAAATCATCTTGTGATGTATATAAAGTATTCGTGAAAACAATCATGACAAGAGATTTTATGGTGACGTTGCAGAGACTTGAAACCTGAAACTTGTAGCACGTGTAGTAGTCCGGATCCCAAAGAGAAGTATTTTCTAAAAAACAGTTCACGTTATCAATCACGGTGTCTGTTGTATCTAAAAATTTGTAATGTGTAATAAACGGTATAGAATTTTTAGATTTATTGCCAAACTTTGGCAAAGAGATCAAATAGCTTTTCGCCACAGCATTTCCTGTGAAGTCAGACAAGCTGAGAGACTTGAGAACGCCTTGATCGAGAGAAGTATTTATAAACTTTGTAATGTTAGTAATTTTATCAGAATACTCTTTTTGAGATAAGTATTCGTCGTAATCGATTTCCGAGAGCTTCGGTTGTAGAGTACAGATCAGTATTGAAAGAAACGTCGTGGGTGCTTGTAATCCTCCGTACGAGGTTTCGTACGGGTACGTGTTGTATCTTGCGAACAACGTTCTCAACTGCCAAACGAGTACTCCAGTGCAGACGACTATGGCACATGCCCACATGATTTTCAACGAAAGTCGCTTCGATTTGACGATCCTCGAAGCTCCTCTGACGGATACATTCTCTGCGAATTCAATCAATTCTTCTCTTAAAGATTTCATTTTTAAATAACAAATCAGCAATTGAGACTTTATTTGTTGAATAATAAAGCTTTCTATGAATTGAAAATGTTGATTTAAAGCTTGGTGGTTCCTCTTATATGCACTACGGTCCAACAATTTTTTCATACGAGAACCGAGTGAACTCGACAGATCGAAACAGCACTTACGCACTGAAAATTAGGACTATTAGTTTGCTTTCTATTTTATAAATTTACATTTTTACTTATTTAAACAAATCTTTTTATGAGATGCGTGATAAAATAAACCATCAGTTAATTCAATAAAATTCACGATAAAAGGTTTTTGAATCAACGTTAAACTTATACTGGTTTATGTCGGAAAACTTTGTCTGAATAAAAAAAAATATATATATATATATATATATATATATCATAGAAGCGATGTTTGGGTACTAATGGCTCGTTAATCAATATTGACCTTAAAGTGGGGATTTTTTTTACTAAGCTCTAAAAATCGTTTTTTAAAGGGTTGCAATTGTAATATTATTTCTTGAAATTTAAAAATTGAAAAGTTCATAAATGTTCGACTACTTCTAAACTTAAAAAAAGTTTTTTTTTTAAAGCAGCTATGTTTTTCACCTTTATGGTAAAAAACATGGCCCTTGAACCAAATACAACATCTGTAGGCTCCCTATCCAGTTCAGAAATTCTATAGTGCTTTATTATTTCATTTGGCCCCAGAAAATGTGTACACACTGTACACAGCATGTAATTTCTGTAGTGTTTTGCTACTGAGCAGTTGTGCATCATGGTTATACTAGCACAGCATCATAGCTATGTGCACATTACTGCTGCAGGAGATAAGGTTTTTGCTCTTCATTTGAAAATTTTTTAGCCAGCTTTCTTTTTTAAATATGGCACAGAGTCGTATTATAGATGATAGAACAACAACCTCAAATCAATTTGTTTTATAATCAATTAAAAACTTCTACAATTGGTATCAGATACGCATACTAATTGAGTTTTATTTATTTACTTACGCGGCTGAACGATAAAAAAAGTGAAAAAAGAAAATAAATTTACCAAAAAAATAAAAACACGCCTCCATAAAAATTGCACTGAAACTAAAAAAACAACTATTTTATACACCACAGTTCGATGAACAATTCCAGTACACGCGAATGTCACAACAATAAAATTCCCGACAAATTTTATATCACTCGATCTTCTGGCTTGCTTTTCAAAAACAACAGATTTAAATGCTCAGAACAAAGAATTGTTAACCCTTGAGATGGAAATAACTTTATTGATTAGTTGTTCCACTCACTGCACCATAACATGAGTAAGTGAAAGATATTGGCTTGTAGTTTGCAGTTTTCTTGTATAGAGTACTGTAAAATTCCAGAAAATGGGACTCTCGCGGGGAAAAGCCTTTAAGTCCGTTCCTCGTGTTTGTCAGTTCTTCGAGGACAAGCTACTATAAGCCAGATACAGTATGAAGAAATTCCCTGCCGAACAAAAGTTCCCGTTGCTGAAAGCGACCAATCTTGAGGTTGTCGCTCTAGATGACTACTTCTTTAATGACATAGGCAAAGCTATTTGTATTATTTGCTTTTGTGATGTAATTAAGACCCTATTAGTATTATTTTACTTTTATGGAAAAACTCTTAGTTTCGATTAGTTTTTTTAGAACGTTTACAAACAACAAGTTAAATATTGTGGTCATGAGACAGGTTTTTGACAGAACTAATTCAGAAAGCAATTTCTGAATTTCAACGTTAATAATGTTGTTGTTTTGTATTTTTCTGCAACGTCTCAACACATCGTTGGGTCTTTAAAAAATCAATTTTGAAATTTCTTTTCATTGTGAATCACAATTTGTGATCAACAATCATTTTTTTTGTTCTATCGAATTCTTTGTGAGGATAACTTTTTTGAGTTACGATCGGTTTCTATTGTGTGTTCATAGATTTGTAAAATTTGCTTAGGTCTGCTAAAACAATTTTTTATTTTATGCTAATAATCACTAAAAAAATTTATTAAATTTTCTCTAAATTCTAAAGGTTTTTATATAAAAACAGCTTAGTATACAAATTAGAAGAAAATCAAAACAAATATTATATGATAAAAAAATCAGTGCGTATTTCTTAGTATCATTGTAATTATTATAGCTATTGTTATTATTATCGCCATCACTGGCGCAGCCCAAAAATATTTTTGAGGAGGGGGGCACAGAGAAAAAAATGATTAGCAAGGAGTTTTCTGAAAAATGTACGACCCAAAAACGTCAAGGCTTAACGACAGTTACAGTAATAATTAATATTAACAAACAATAAAACAATTAAATTGAAACAGTAAATTACAATATCAAGTTCAGCCAACGTTTTTTCTGCGAAAAAATGTCGATGATGGTTTCTTCATTAATGGAAAGGTCGAGATTGATGGTCATCTGGGCAAGCCCATTCAGCCTTGTCTGGCCCATTGTGGTGCGTAGATAAGATTTGAGTCTAAGCAAAGTTGGGAAGGATCTCTCGGCTGATGAAGAGTTTTAGCAACGTATTTATTTGAAATCCTCACAATGTTGCAGAACCTCTACTGCGGTATGTGGCCGCTCTGCCAATTTGAAATTCGTCCATTTGGCTTTCCAGTGCGATTTTATATATAACTAGCCTGAACGGGGTCAGCCAAAAAAAAGTGTGGCACATAGAGACAAAAAAAATTACGTATCAATGGAGATGTGTAAAGCTCAGAAAGTATTAGGAAAATAATAGAGAATATATATCGAGGAAAAAATTGAACAACAGCCCAAATACACGGGCACGCGCATTACTTTAAAATCAACTTTGGCAAGTTTTCGGAGGGCCCGTGTCCCACGTGCCCTTCTCTGATTCCGCCACTGATCACCCTATTCATCGTCAGTATAGTTTTTATTTTTAAATTAACAACGCTGTAATGAACTTCGACCACAAAGTAATGTCGTAAATTTCAAAAACAAATTGCAATCTTTTACAAATCTGATTAACGACCAAACAAATGGTTTCGTTGATTACCTCTTTCACTGGACATTACAACACTTACCAACGCCATAAATTGAGCTGGAGTAACAATGAGTTTGCGTTTTAAAAAGAAAAGCACTCTAATTTGACATTTATTTAAAACGTTTGGTGACAACGCACAGCAAAGAACAAGAAACCAAACTTGTTTTTCTCATCTGCGTTATTTCTTTTAAATTCATTTCAGGCAATCAAATAATTAAAAACTGAAATACAAATTAATGAAGCTGCTCAACGTACTACTGATTCTACTGAACAGTTTTTTGTGGTGTCTGACGATGAACGAAAAAACCACAAGACTCTTTGCAAAATGTTTCTTACACGACGAAACCAAATCAGCACTGAGTTGTTCTTTGCTACCGATTCACACTAAAACAACGTCATCAGATACTGAATGCGCCAGTTACTGCACATTTATTGGACACGGACAAAACATTACCTTCAATGAAACAATTCAATCTCCATATTATCCATTTAATTATACCGATCACACCAATGTCGTTTCGTGGCAGTTGTTTTCATTTGTACTCCGTCGTTTTCCTGCAGTTACTCCTTTTGCCAAACAAGCACAAGCATGCTTTGGATTTAATTACCAGGAATCCAATGGAACGTGTCAGCTGATTGATAGATTTTGCCCTGCTGCAAATTTAACTAAAACCAGCGACGGACAAATTGGATTGTACAATCAGGCAAGAACAAAATCTCTTTTCTGAATAGTTGGTTTAGATAACAGTCAAATTGTAAATTAGTCATAACATTCAACAATACATGCTGTCTTGTTATTTCATTTATTTTTAAAAGGTAGTTTCACAGATGAATTCAATGTGTTACTATGGAGGTAAGTTGAGTGTTTTTTTTTATTTGTAATAAACAAAATTAAATTGTTAATTATAAAATTTAAATAAAGAATATGAAGACTGCAACGACATACCAGGGAATGAGCCAGAAGACAGTGGAGTGTATTGGGTGAAAATAGATAATCAGACCTATCCAGTCTATTGTTATATTTCAAAAAATGGAAATAAATACATGGTTAAAATATATATATATATATATGATAGTTTAAAAAATGTATATCATTATGAAATTTTTCCAATATTCAACTCAGATCATTCAAAAACGAATGGATGGATCGATAGATTTTTACAGAAATTGGAAAGATTACGCAAATGGATTTGGAAATATAAAAGGCGAATATTGGCTTGGTAGTATATAATACTTAATTAAAATTTGAATAAACAATAACAACTTAAAAATAAAATAGATCTATAATTTACAGGCAATAACCTCCTTAACAGTTTGACCAGCAAACGAAATTACAGTCTTAGAATAGAGCTGTTTCCTTATAGTAAAGCAAGTGCTTTTGCAGAGTATCAAAATTTCTTCGTTGGCACGGCTAGCTCCAAATACACGTTGACAATATCCGGATATTCTGGAACTGCTGGTTTAAAAATTATTGCCATGATTAAATATTAATATATCATTCTCAGTGGTTATGGTGACTAATTGACAGATATTCAAATGTTTTCAATGTTATGATTAAAACTTTTTGCAGCTGCCAGTCTTGTCGTATTTGCTGTCGACCGATGTTTTTCCAAATTTAACAAATATACACGTTGATAATTTAAACAAGTTGCTATTTTGCGGGTTATCATTGTAGTAATGAAATAAATGTTATGTTTCCAAAGGCGATTCAATGTGGTATCACAATGGAATGAAGTTTACTACATACGATAATGACAACGATATACATGCCATCCACAACTGTGCATCTCTCTACCCAGGAGGCTGGTGGTACACCAACTGCCATGCTTGCCTACTGAATGCTGTTTACTACCCAACCGCTACATGCCCGCGGGCTGCAGGAATAATGTGGCTGAGTTTTACCGGTTACTTCGAATCAATGAAGTCATGTCAAATGCTCATTACCAGGAAGTGATCGATTTCATAAGTTTTTTTTATATTAATGCATAAATGTTGACAAATTGTCTGCTACTATAACTTTTCCAGTTCCAGTTTCACGGCCGGAGACATGGCAAGCAGTTGAAAAATTTGAGTTAATTTATAATATTTGCAAAAACCTTTGTTATAATTCACCTGTAATTAATATTTTTAATTCACGATCATATGCATATAATCACAATTTGTTGCTGTTCATTTGCACGTTGTTATTTTCACTGTTTTTGTACAGTTTTATGTCGTATTTTAACAGCATTATCGTGTTTTTAATGCGTGATCATTTTTTATTTATTTAATCCTTTATATTAACTTCGACTTTTTGTCGTAGTACAAACCCCTTTCCCGTTATTAAATCAACGCGAAACTTGGTTTATAGACTCGTGTGGACCAAACATTAATTTTGAGATAATCAATCACAAAAACATTTTTTTTTAAATTCTTTAGTTGAACGCTATGATAAATTATCTAAGCGATATTGCGTCATTGTTTATTTCATTGAACGACAACAAATTTTAAATTCCACTTTTAATTATTTCACATATTAATATCAATCCGAAATTTTTAAATTAAACTTTTTATTTATAACGGAATATTGTGTTATACCAATTTTATTAAAATTATTGATTATCAGATTGTCTTTTTATGATTGCAGATATCAATTTTATACTAAATATATGTTAAAATTAAATTAATAATAAAATTTAGATAAAGAATATGAAGACTTCAATGACATTTCAGAAAATGAGCCAGAAGTCAGTGGAGTGTATTGGGTGAAAATAAATAATCATACCTATCCAGTCTACTGTTATATTTTAAAAAATGGAACTTAATACATGGTTAAAAAATTTATTTGATACTTTAAGAAATGTATATCATTATGCAATTTGTCCAATGTTAAATTTAGGTTATTCGAAAACGGATGGATGGAGCGATAGATTTTTACAGGAATTAGAAAGATTACGCAACGGGATTTGGAAATATAAAAGGCGAATACTGGCTTGGTAGTACATCATACTTATTCAAATTTTGTATAAAAAATAATAATTTGATAATAAAATGGAACTTTAATTAATTTAATGGAAGCAATAACCTCCTAAACAGTTTGACAAGCAAGCGAAGTTACATTTTTAGAATAAAACCGGTTTCTTTTAGTAAAGCAAGTGCTTTTGCAGAGTATCAAAATTTCTCCGTTGGCACGGCTACCTTTAAATGAACGTTGACAATATCTGGATATTCTGGAACTGCTGGTTTAAAAATTAATTTGCTAAATATTTTAATATAAACGGTTCAATGTGATATAAAACCCAATGAATAAATATAATTATATAACTAACAGTGATTATGGTGACTGATAAACAGCTATCTGGATGTTACTATGTTAAGTTTGAAAGATTTAAAAAAGTTAAAAGATTTGAAAGATTTGGCAGTTTGTTAAGTTTGAAAGATTTAAAAAATTTGAAAGATTTGAAAGATTCGGCAGTTGGCAGTTTGTTAAGTTTGAAAGATTTAAAAAAGAAGAAAGATTTGAAAGATTTGTCAGTTAGCAGTTTAAGTTTGAAAGATTTAAAAAAGTTGAAAGATTTGAAAGATTTGGCAGTTGGCAGTTTGTTAAGTTTGAAAGATTTTAAAAAATTGAAAGATTTGAAAGATTTGGCAGTTGGCAGTTTGTTAAGTTTGAAAGATTTAAAAAAGTTGAAAGATTTGAAAGATTTGGCAGTTGGCAGTTTGTTAAGTTTGAAAGATTTAAAAAAGTTGAAAGATTTGGCAGTTGGCAGTTTAAGTTTGAAAGATTTAAAAAAGTTGAAAGATTTGAAAGATTTGGCAGTTAGCAGTTTGTTAAGTTTGAAAGATTTAAAAAAGTTGAAAGATTTGGCAGTTGTCAGTTTGTTATGTTTGAAAGATTTAAAAAAGTTGAAAGATATGAAAGATTTGGCAGTTGGCAGTTTGTTAAGTTTGAAAAATTTAAAAAGTTGAAAGATTTGAGAGATTTGGCAGTTGGCAGTTGGCAGTTTGTTAAGTTTGAAAGATTTAAAAAGTTGAAAGATTTGAAAGATTTGAAAGATTTGGCAGTTGGCAGTTTGTTAAGTTTGAAAGATTTAAAAAGTTGAAAGATTTGAAAGATTTGGCAGTTGGCAGTGGTGTTGTATTTGCTGTCGACTGTTTTTTTTTCAAATTTAGCAGAATACCGGTTAATACTTTTAAAAAGTAGCTATTTTTAAGGATTACCTTTATAGTAATAAAATAAATGTTTTGTTTTCGAAGGCGATTCAATGTGGCATCACAATGGAATGAAGTTTTCTACATACGATAATGACAACGATATAGACGCCAGCAAGAACTGTGCATCTCTCTACCCAGGAGCCTGGTGGTACACCAACTGCCATGCATATGCCTACTGAATGCTGTTTACTACCCAACCGCTACATGCCCACGGACTGCAGGCACAGTGTGGCTGAGTTTCACCGGTTTTTTTGAATCAATGAAGTCATGTCATTTCCAGGAAGTGAAGTTACTGATCGATTTCATAAAACTGTTTTTATAGGTTTTTTTTATATTAATGCTTAAAAGTTGACAAATTGTCTGCTTTTATAATTTTTTTTCAATTTCAGTTTTTCGCCGGAAACATGGAAGGCAGTTGAAAAAGTTGAGTTAATTTATCATATTTGCAAAAACCATTTGTTATTATTCACTTGTCATTCATATTTTTACGCACAATCATATGCCTATAAATAAAATTTGTTGCTGTTCATTTGCACTTTATTATTTTCACTGCTCTTTCACAGTTTTGTTTTGAATTTTAACAGGATTTTCATGTTTTTAATGTGGACTTTAATTTTTTTGCATTGACAATTATTTTGAACTGTATTAAATAATTTGAAGAAAGTTATACAAAATTGTCAGAAAAACATTTGGTGGTTCAAAACGTTTATCTGATTGTAAAGATTGAAATTATGTAAATTTGAAAAATTAATGTAATTGTTTCAAATAGTTTTTGAGAAATACAACACATTTTTTTAAAGGTGAGATTTTTTAATAAATTTTTTTGTTTTGTTCATTTAACGTCAATGACGTTACGTCATATTATTAATTAGCGGAGTACCCGGCGTTGCCCGGGGTTTTTAGAGGTTTTGTATCGTTTTATCGCCTATTGCCAAATTTAGAAAACAAATAGATTGGTGTAATGTTTTTTTTAAGCAAGACATTCAAAATTACTAGTTCCATTTTTTCCATGTTTTTATTAATTTTCACCTGTTCGGATTTCCATGGAATGTCCTTGGAAATCATAAAGTTCGGAAGATCATTATGAAATTTGCCCACTTTAAAATTTTTTAATTTAATTTAACAGAAGAAAATATCAAAAATTTAAAATGCAAAACTTATTAAATGAACAATTTATAGAAGCATATTGATAATGACAACAAAAACTTTTATCGTCATAGTAGCTCTAAACATCTTTTATTTATTATTCACCGAGACAATATTTTTACAATAAGATACTGTGAAATTTTATAACTTTCTAAATAGTATTTTTTTACATTTGTAAATGAACTTTTCTATAGCTTCACATGTCCGTTAAGTTCCGAGACAAAGTTTGTAATCACATTTTGATCCACTTCCCAGTATGAAATTCAGAATATAGTCTTATTCGGGATACATTAACAATATTATATTCAAATTCATTTTATTTAACTTTAAATTAGTACACGCGATATACTTCGCTGACAAAGGTTTTCAAAAAAACCGATTCGGTAAAGCCGACCTTCTTGATAATTAACCAATCAATTAATCAATCATATTAAATTTCAAAATTAATGATTAACTTAATAGTAATATCAATCATGAAGTGATATAAAGAATTAAAAATTGAAGATTCATAAACTTAAAAAATCTAAAAAGTAGAAATTGATAAATGATTTCGAAAATAAAAACACGCTTTTATTACATGTTTTAAAAAACACATATGAAATGCTAAAAAAGCGTGCGGCGATTTCTTTTACACTCCTAAAATCTCAATGATTGCGCACTGACCGCGCTTTTATTTATGAGAGGCTCAAAAGGCAAATCAAAAAGAACTAGCAAGTTTTTGCCTTCGACGCAGTTGCTGCGATCAAATATTTAGTCTCCACATTACATGCAAAATGGAAAAACAAATTTGTTTCAGTCGTTCATGTACTCAACCAACTTGTAGGTACATGTAGATTTCGTTTTAAGGAGTCACTTTGTCAGCGAAAACAAAAGGTCGTTTCATTGAAATTAAATATAAGAACAATCATTTTTGGATCAACGATTCCATAACACGACAATTGCTTTAATATCCATGTTGCATGCGAAACGGAACAATGTTTTTTGTTTGTTTCAATAGATCACGCACTCAACCAACTTGTCGGTACGTTTAGATTTTGGTTGAAGGAGTCACATTGTTAGAGAAAGAAATGCTGTTCCAATGAAAATAGGTATAAGAACATTTTTGTTGGTCAACGATTCTAAAACATGACAGCACAAAAAAGTAAAAAAATTTGACTTTTAGTTTGCAGTTTCTGATAATGATTCAAATTTGTGACGCATGCGCAGCATTTTCTGCTAATTTAATCATAATCCTTCGTTTTAAAAATTGTTAAGTACTTGAAACTTTCAATGTTATTTTTCATTTTAGAACTCTCAGTTGATTTTAGGCACACTTGAACGTGTGGTTGTTTTGCCACAAATTTGTAATTATGTTTTTTAACAGGTTGTTTTTCTGCTCTGTATATGCAAATGTCAGTTTTGATTTTTTTTCAGTTCTAATAAAATATTCTATTTCTGTTTCATTTGAGTTTTGTGTTATAATGTTTTTTTTTGAAAAAAAGGTATTTATATAAAAACAAAAACTTATATGAAACAGTATGAAACAGAAACTTATATAAAACAAGACGAAAAATATTTCTAAAGAAACTAGTTTTATGGTGAGAAGACGTTTATTTTGTTGTTATTTGTTGTTCATTAATATACATAATTTCCTATGTCTGTATGTATGTATGTATGTATGTATGTATGTATGTATGTATGTATGTATGTATGTATGTATGTATGTTAGCAATATCGCATAACGCGCGGCGCGGTAGTCAGCAGTCAGCAGTTGATAAAATGAGTGCGCCCAGGCGTTTATTAAATGTTATCACGCAATTATGCACTGTCAGTCCTAAAGATCAAAAGAGGTGACAAATTTGTGACAAAACAACCACACGGTCAAGTGTGCCTAAAATCAACTGAGAATCCTAAAATGAAAAATAACATTGAAAGTTTTAAGTACTCAGGCCCGCAACTACGGGGGGGCGAGGGGGGGCAAAGCCCCCCCTATAAGATATTTCGCCCCCCCTGGAAAATTTTAAGATATGTAGTTTTTTGAAATTTATAAACCTGTTAACCGTTACACAAGTAAATAGCTGAATAAAACAGCGTATTTCGCCCCTCCAATTCTGACTTTTTCGAACTTTATAAACCTGTTAACCGTTATAAAAGTTCATAACTGGATAAGGCAGCGGATTTCGCCCCCCCAAATTCAAGATATGTACCTATTTTTTCGAACCTGTATACAAGTTCATAGCTCGATAATAAGGCAGCGGATTTCGCTCCCCCTGAAAAATTCTAAGACATGTACTTTTTTGAACTTTATAAACCTGTTATGTAGCTGGATAAAACAGCGTATTTTGCCCCCCCCCTTCTAAGATATGTACCTACTTTTTCGAACTTTATAAACCTGTAAACTGTTATAAAAGTTCATAACTGGATAAGGCAGCGGATTTCGCCCTCCCTCCCAAATTCTATGATATGTACCTACTTTTTCAAACCTGTTAACCATTATACAAGTTCATAACTGGATAAGGCAGCAGATTTCGCCCCCCCCTCCCAAATTCTAAGATACGTACCTATTTTTTCGAACCTGTGTACAAGTTCATAGCTCGATAAGGCAGGAATTTTGCCCTCTGAAAAATTCTAAGACATGTACCTTTTTGAACTTTATAAGCCTGTAAACCGTTATTCTGGTACATAGCTGGCTAAAGCAGCGTATTCAGGAATACTCACAAAATTGGGAATGTTGGGTATCTATCAACACATCTGCAATATAGTGTATTGTATACGGTTAACTTATTAACGCATCACTGCAAACATCTCAGCAAAACCTTGGGATGCAACTTTTTCTCACGGCCCACTTATATTTGAAAAAAAAATCTAAAACTTTTTAAAGCCTTTCTTTAATTTTTCCTCCAAAAAACTGATGACCGGGGGTTTAGTCGGAGCTGCTTTTTCAAAATATTTTCAAAGCCACTTTTTTATTTTTTCTGTATAAAAACTGATAGCTGATGACCGGGAGAGGGGGCTATCCGGAAGTAGTTTATCCATACATGTTAAACCACTTCAGAGGGGCCAACTAGTTGGCCTATCCAACCTCAAAAACCTAAAATATCAGAATAGAAGCTTGAAGTGTACCTATATAAAATTACAGATTGTGTTTAAATTAAAAACAAAACAGAAAATTAATTCTGTAATGCAAAGATTTACGATAAATATTGATTATTTTTATTTATTGCACTTTTTGTCATTTTATTTTTATAAACTATTCCAGCAAATCCAAAATGAAGTCATAAAAATAATAAACAGTATGGGTGTTGCTGACGCACCTTGGTTTTACATATAATATTTACATTGTCTTTTTAACTCCCGATATAATTTTAGTGGTTTTTTGGCCATTTTTATTTTTCGCCCTCCTTTAGAGATAGCTCGCCCCCCAGAGCATGACGTCTAGTTGCGGGGCTGCAAGTACTTAACAATTTTTAAAACGAAAGATAATATATAATAAAGAAATTTTAAAAATCCGTCATTTTTGACGGGCTATTCTAGTTTATTAATAATTTATTATTTTTGTTATTATCATCATTACCATGACTTTCTTAAAAACTTGTCTTCGTACAAGAGCATTTTGAGCAGGCAATAATGTCATAAATTACTAACAAATTACTTTTTTTTCAATCAGATTGCCAAAAGAAACGTTTTAAATGCGGTTTTTCACTTAGCATAACAATACCAACCTGCACCGTAAAGGAATCCAAGTAACAAAGAGTCTCCATCTTGTTTATTGACGCACGTCAGTCCGACGTTTGGTAGAGAAGTATTGTTCAATATAAGCTAAATTATTATTTGTATTGTTTTGTACCTACTTTTTACACATTTAAAATAATAATTAGTAAAATTAAATTATGAATTGGTTCAACGTGTTTCTTATTCTCTTGAACAATCTCGTGTGGTGTTTGACATTGAACGTAAAGACCACAAGACTCTTTGCAAAATGTTTCTTACACGACGAAACCAAATCAGCACTGAGTTGTTCTTTGCTACCGACTCACACTAAAACAACGTCATCAGATACTGAATGCGCCAGTTACTGCACATTTATTGGACACGGACAAAATATTACCTTCAATGAAACAATTCAGTCTCCATATTATCCATTTAACTACACCGATCACACCAATGTCGTTTCGTGGCAGTTGTTTTCATTTGTACTCCGTCGTTCTCCTGCAGTTACCCCTCTTGCCAAACAAGCACAAGCTTGCTTTGGATTTAATTACCAGGAATCAAATGGAACGTGTCAACTGATTGATAGATTTTGTCCTGCTGTAAATTTAACTAAAACCAACGACGGACAAATTGGATTGTACAATCAGGCAAGACCCAAAATTTCTTTTTTGAATAGTTGGTTTAGATAACAGTCAAATTGTAAATTAGTCATAACATTCAACAATACATGCTGTCTTGTTATTTTATTTATTTTTAAAAGGTAGTTCCACAGATGAATTCAATGTGTTACTATGGAGGTGAGTTGAGTGTTTTTTTGTTTATTTGTAATAAACAAAATTAAATTGTTAATAATAAAATTTAAATAAAGAATATGAAGACTGCAATGACATACCAGGGAATAAGCCAGAAGACAGCGGAGTGTATTGGGTGAAAATAGAGAATCAAACCTATCCAGTCTACTGTTATATTTCAGAAAATGGAACTAAATACATGGTTGAAAAAATTATTATAGTTCATCATTTAAAAAATGTATATCATTATGAAATTTTTCCAATATTCAACTCAGATCATTCAAAAACGAATGGATGGATCGATAAATTTTTACAGAAATTGGAAAGATTACGCAAATGGATTTGGAAATATAAAAGGCGAATATTGGCTTGGTAAAACAACTTACAAATTAAAAACAAAAGTTTGACTTGTTTATTGTGGTCTAGGGATGTCACCGGTTTAACTTATTAGATTTTTCGGGTTCGGGTTATTGAATTTTGAATTTACGGGTTCGGCTTCGGGTATGAGATTTTCCAAAAACCGGGTTTAGGTTTGGGTTTTCAATTTTTCAAACATCGCGTTCGGGTTTTAGATTTGTAAAATATCGGGAACGAGTTCAGGTTCGGGTTTCAAAATTGAAAACTTTTGGGTTCGGGTCTATTTCGGGTTATGTTTAAGTAGTAATAGTTTTATTTTTTAGAATTAATAAATGCATCAAGTTTTGAAAACTCCTGGTTTAAGGTTTGAGTTTTTTAAAGCTCGGGATTCAGGTTCAAATTTCTCAAAACACCGAGTTTGGGTCGGGTTCGGGTTTTTATCATTTTCGAAAATTCGGGCTACTGTTCGCGTTTCACTTTTTTTAAAAATTCGGGTTCGGGTTTTAAGTTTTCAAATGTTTGTACTGGGTTTCGGGTTCGGGTTCATGTTTCACATTTTCAAAATGTTGGGTTCGAGTATTCAAAAAAGTCCGGGTAGTACCAAACTTCGGATTCGGTCGGGTACCCGTGACATCCTTATCGTGGTCATAATTCTTAGACTTCTAAGCCACGAATCATTTATTTAACTTTACTCACTTGTGGGCCCATTTAGACAGAACAACCAGAGGCAGCCATTTATAAGCGCCAACACACACCAATTGCAGACGATTCTGACGCCGACGTGATTCTAACCACCGACTCTTAGGTCCACAGGCAAATGCTTACCACTAGCATCTTACATAGTTATTTAAATTTTGCATAAGTTATAATATTCTTCTAATAAAGCTGAATTGTAATTCACAGGTAATAATCTACTGAACCGTTTGACGAGCAAACGAAGTTACGTTCTCAGAATAGAACTGGTTCCTTTTAGTAAAGCAAGTGCTTTTGCCGAGTATCAGAATTTCTTCGTTGGTACGGCTAGCTCAAAATACACGTTGACAATATCTGGATATTCTGGAACTGCTGGTTTCAAAATAGATTTATTTTTGTCAATCGTATACGGGTTCTTTATAATGGTTTTATAATTTATTGGAATTAATAACAAAACGAAGACTTTCTTTTTCCTGTGTCTGTTTATAATAATAAATAAAAACTTATTAAGATAAGAAGAAGTAACTGTAACATGATTTTGGTTCACCTTGTATATACCATTATTCAATAATAATTATTGTAATGAATAAAAAACGGTTATGTATCTGAAGGTGATTCAATGGGGTATCACAATGGAATGAAGTTTTCTACATACGACAATGACAACGATATAGACGCAGGCAACAACTGTGCCTCTTTCTACCCAGGAGGCTGGTGGTACACCAACTGCCATGCTTGCCTACTGAATGCTGTTTACTACCCAACCGCTACATGCCCGCGGGCTGCAGGAATAATGTGGTTGAGTTTCACCGGTTACTTCGAATCAATGAAGTCATGTCAAATGCTCATTACGAGGAAGTGAATTAATTGGTTTACATCGTAAAACTGATTTTTTAGTTGCTAAGTCGAGTTATTTTTAGATTATTGGATAAACTTTCTTTATAATTCACTTTTAATTGATATTCCAATATACGATCATATGCACATAAATTAAATTTGTTGTTGTTCATTTCTACAATTTTTATATAACTGCTAATCCAAAGTTTTACATAAATTGGAAACGACATTTTCAGGGTTATTACGAACTTCTTCTGAACATTATTTTTTCAATTATATTTGCAGCACTTTTGTAAATGTTATTTTCGATATTTTTGGCTTAAAACATTTTTTCACCTTTTTTGAATTTTTATCTTGACCATTACACTAAAGATTAGATCAACCAAAATTGTAAACAAAAATTGTTGTAAACAATTTCAGGCTAAATGAAATTTTTATCTGAGTGTAAAGATTAATTATTATAGATTATTAATTGTTATTGTTGTCATAATAACAAGAGACTTTGCAAAATTTAAGAGGTGTTTTAAAACCTAAATCTGCAAAAGTTTAAAAGTTTGTTTATTGTTTATATATAACAAAATTATCAATATTTGAAATTAATTAAATAATAGGTAATTTTTGTATACACTTTTTGATTAGCTTTTATTTGTGTTTAAAGATGTTTCACTTAAGAATTTGTATGAAGTTGGCTGGGTTGCAATATATTTTTAAAAGTTACTAACATAGTTAATTTTACCCAAATTTATTTTCCATCACAGTCAGATTAAATAAAAAAATTGGAAACTTTTTGCTATGCGTTTATAAATGTTAAACCAAAATAGTTTGGTAAATCATCAATACTACCTACTAATTAGAAAACCAGTATAATGGAAAAGCTGGTATAATTCAAATGAGTTTATTTCAAAAAGTGCTAAATATTCTTAACCAATGTATTTATTCATTATTTTTAAATTAATAATAACAAATGCTTTTTCACTAGATTTTTCTCAATAATTTTTGTTCCACGATTGTTTTCAAATGAGTTATTGTTGAATCACAGAATTAAATTCAGAAATTGAATGCTCTTCAAGGAGACAAGCAATTCCTGTCCAGAATGTAATTGGTGACAGTTTCCATGGCAACGAGACTGCTCTCTTCTATAGTGGAATTGATTTTAGCCACTTGAATCCAGCACGGAGGACTTGTCTGTGGATTGAAATCGGCAGTGTTGCACACCTCAATGCCGATGCAGTAAAGCAGACAGACTTCAAGAGAAGGGAAAACAATTTGTTTCAGTCCAATATAATGAGAACCCTGCTTCTTGGTCCAACACTTTTCACCTGTGTTAAAAAACGCAACAGATTGATGTTTATAATTTTATTAAGATGTTGCCCTTTTTTAAATTATTAAAATATAATTTTTATAAAAACAATTTTTAATAAATGGCCTATATGGTTAACTAGCCAGATAAAAGAGCTGTTCTATCAAGAATGTAACAAGTGGTAGTCGAAGCTTCCACGAGATTTTCTTCAGTGTGTGTGGCCAATACATTGGATTGTATCCAGCAAGGTGAGCTGAGGGTACTATCATAGTTGACCACTGTACAATCCATCACCAGCATGCAGAGTTTCAAGCAGCTCTCTAAAGTCTCGCGGTTGGCAGGCTCTAAGGCGGGCATACTTTTGCCGGGGTACTTCGCCCAGCTAGATTGGCCTGCGACATTTATTTTTTTGTTTTACGACAATTTTCAGAATTATTATTATCTTCTTTTTTTTTAAGGTTAGTGAAAGGAGTTAGTTAACCCCGCGAGACACTCAGCCTGAGCAATGCGTGTAAACTCCTTGCTTAAGGGAGCTACGATGGTGACGCCGGTGAGATTCGAACCGCCGACCTACAAGGCGACAGGCGAACGTTTTACGCTTAGCCACCACCGCCTCTATTATCAATTTCCTATTATCAAACAAATTTAAAATTTAAATTGTTTTGACAGAATCGTTGTGCATTTTATCACCTCTTATGCCAGGCGCTATGAGCAAGAAAGTAACCGTAGGTATCAAACTTGAGAACATATTTGTTCTGCCAAATTTATAACGTAAAAATTAAATAACGGCTTTAAATTGTCAATTAATTTTTACTCAAGATTTTAGACAAGTTTTCCAAAGTAACCTTCTAGTCGTTCGAAGCTAAATTTATAGCATCTTTTGTGAGCATCTGCGACATTCGTAAGAAAGATCAATCTTGTTTAATTGTGACAAGCCAACATAAGAGGTGAATAATTGTTTTCAAACGTCAAAAACACAAACCGGTCAATATGTAAGCAATTTTTTAGGGTACAACGTGTTTTTGATTTTTTTTTTCTGATTTTTCCCATCATTCATCAATGGAAAGATGTTAGCGAAAAAAATCAGTAAATCGGTTATTGAGTCTTAATGGATATTTTAGTTTTAGTATTTCCTAACGGGGGTCTGCCTTTATAGGTAACATAAGTAACATGCTACTTAAAGCTCAACAACCTTAAAAAATATACTAAATTATTTTTTAAGGTTGTTGAGCTTTAAGTAACATGTTCTCGTATTCTGGTCTCTTTTCTCTAGAGCTCCCTTAAATTCCTCCTTCTCTCATTAACTCTACGTCACTCACTGTTTTCCGTCGTGGACTGAAAACAGTGTTGTTGGTGACCGAGCGCTATTTATTGCACGCCACGTAAATAGCGCTATATAAATTATAAGTGCTAGATTAATTTCTATTTATTTCAAACTTTTCAGCAGTTTTGTCAACTAAATTTTTTTCTAAATCTCGAAATTAAGGCAAGTCTTGATCGATTGGTTGATTGGTCGGTCGGTCGGTCGGTCGGTCGGTCAGTCGGTCGGTCGGTTGGTTGGTTGGTTGTACACAGAAAACAGTGGCGTAGTAACCTAATATTTTACTAGGGGCAAAGGAGGAAAATGCTGCCCCTAATTTTTAAGAATTTTCTCGGCATCTTTACCGAAACTATTCTGCTTGTGCATTAGCACCAATTAGGTGTAACTCCGTTTTTAAGTTTAGCAACATTTCAAGCAATGTTCACACATTTTCACGCGAATTGTCTAATTTCCTCTAATATTTTATATGAATCAAGGAATCTTCTTTTATTGGTTAAGAACTGACCAAATAGAAGTTATTAAACCAAAGTACATAGTATTGTAAGCATGAATAGTATACAGGAACGCAATGAAAGAGTATACAGCATCACATCTTTCTTGCCTTAATGGCTGCAAAATCTTTCAAGATTTCATCAGCATCGAGTTTTCCAGCAGCTTCCTTTTCTATGGAAAAAATATCCAAATTTGTAAGTCGCTTCTGAGTCATGGTTTTTATAAGCTTTAGCTTAGAGAAGCTGCGTTCGCTACTTGCCACGGAGACACCATTCATAAGGAAAATGCGAAGAAGAATAGTAAGATTTGGTAAACATTCAATAACAGTACACCTCACAATCCACTGGAGCATCTCCAAAGATCCGAACTGTGAAACGTCTTCTTCCGTTATGTCGGAAAAGCTCTGTGCATGTCTTCGAAATCGTTTTATCTCTTGAAGCAAGTCAGTCCTATTCACATCTGTATAGGTATTTGTCACACAATTAACATTCTCCTTCATGGCAGAATCATTATTTACGTCTAGAAGATAGCTGCTTTTAGAAAGCCAAAGTTAATGTTAAGATTGCGGAGCTCTTGCGTACGTCTGGAAATTTTGGCTGTGAGTCGATCCATCACTTCAAAGTGTTCCATCCGCATTTCCTGTTGCATAGTCAATCCTATATCTGCTGTCTCTTATCCAAGCAAGCGTTTTTTCTTCCTTATTCGTCTTTCTATGGAAATATCAATTTAATCACAAAACGCAACAGCTTCAGCATGAGCCTCTAAAACAACAAAATCTCTCTCTCTTCGGCCAGAAAAGACAAGAGCGACTGCATGTCTCCAAGTTCTCTGACTGGCCATCACGGAGTTCCTCTACGCTCCGTGCATCTTTTCTAATTTACTATTCAACACCATCATATCTTGCATTCCATCGAGTATCGGAAAGACGCTTAACAGCTACTGTAACATTATTCTTCAAGATGTCCCATCTGTGAGTAGATGCTGTAAAGAAGACAAACACTCTTTCAACCGTGCCAAAGAAGGTAGAAGCGTTTGCAGTAAGGCAGGCAGAGTGGACACCTGCTAAATTCAAGCTGTGATTATTGCACTGGATGAAGCAGGCGTTTTTGCCTAGCTGTAGTATACGACGCTGCACTTCATTATGCACATTATCATATGCCTGTCCATAGCAGTTCTCAATATTGAAAATTTTTCTCCAGCTTCTGAGGAATAAAGTGACCCGACCTTTTTTTAAAAAAAGAGGAAACACTTTTATTTCATGACTTCAATTTTTCCGCCCCCTCCTGAGTGCCGCCAGGGGCATTTTCCCCGTCCGCCCACCATAGCAGTTCTCAATATTGAAAATTTTTCTCCAGCTTCTGAGGAATAAAGTGACCCGACCTTTTTTTAAAAAAAGAGGAAACACTTTTATTTCATGACTTCAATTTTTCCGCCCCCTCCTGAGTGCCGCCAGGGGCATTTTCCCCGTCCGCCCACCCCCCCCCCCCCCATTTCTACGCCACTGACAGGAAATTATGTATGTGTGTATGTAGATAATAAATAAATAAATAAATAAATAAAGTTTGACAGTGTTTAACGTGGCGTTAATCGTTAGACTTCTAAGCCACGAATCACTTTATCCAACTTTATCCAACTCACTCATGGGCCCATTTAGTCAGAACAACCAGAGGCAGCCATTTGTAGACGCCTACCCACACCCCTTGCATACGCTGGTGACGCCGGCGGGATTCGAACCGCCGACTCTCAGGTCTACAGGCGAATGTCTTATCGCTAAACCACCAGCTCCCGCTAGATATGATTCTATGGCATAAGTTTTACCCCTGCTTCTTCATTCATCGAATTTTGTTGAGAGGCCTATATAGCCTATACTGGAGTTTACATCCGTTTACCCGGTCATCGACTCTTTGGAGGAGGTGGCACAATGAATTACTACAATGGGGTGACGCCAACCTTGTGATAACACCATAGATAACACTATCTTATTCTGTCTATAATATAATCCTGCGATAATCTGTGTGGCAGAATCAACGGCTTACCCATATCTATGGGTTTACCATTCAAGAGAGACAAATAATGTTATTATAATAAAACAGCATATATTAGTATGGAACATCTAAATTAATTAAAATAAACATAGCTCAGTTTCTTTTGTTAGTTGTTATATTAATTACTTCTATTAAAACCTATTGTCGCTCATACGCATTTACTGAAAAAGTTAAGCGCTTCAGCTTTTGTTTATAGCATGCAAAGTACTCGTTTAAAATTATGGAGGCATTTTTGAAGTCGTGATGACTTAGACTTAAATCTTATTTAATTTGAAAGTAAACATTTTTCTAGATAAGAAGGTTCAATTTTTTGGCACTTGTTTTTATTCCCGAGTCTTTGTCGCCATTGCGGCGAATGTACATTCTTTGACATTCTTTATCAGTAAATAAGTAAATCAGTAAATCTCTTGTACTTGTATAACGATGGCGTAGTGGCGTAAACAAAAATCGGTTATCTTCATTTTTTTAAGTAAGAATAATTTTACCGATCTGTTGGTCGATTGTAGTTTTACTCCAATATTTTTTTTAAGTAAGAATAATTTTACCGATCTGTTGTTCTTGATTGTAGTTTTACTCCACTATTTATTCTTCAATTGCTAGCAAGTTAAGCAAGTAGCTTACTTGAGTACATGAGTCTAAAAATAAGTACCAGAGAATTGAAAAGTATGAGTAGTGAAATATAAATTTTTTATTATTATAAAGGTAATCTAGTTCAGCAGCCTGGGCCAAATTTGATGGCAGTTAATCGTTTTTGTAACGTAAATGACGTGTGTGAAGTTAGCAATATTGCTGGCTGTGCGAATTAAAAACAGTTTTGTGCACTGAAGCTGTGCTATACATCGTTGGATGGGGTTTTAAAAATGGAATCTAATGGTATAAATGGTTTTTCTTCGGTTCAACAAATAAAAAAGTTATAAGCCAAAAACGATGATTTTCCGATGAAAATTGCATTAAATAAACATTAGCTCTTTTTTGAAAAATTATAACTTTTTTTTAACTGCTGCACTCGGAATTTCTGAGACACTTGTTTTTAGATAATTCAATTACAAATCCAACGATGTAATTCTCGCTTCTATAACTTAATATAAAAAAGTTATCGAATAAAACGTCAGACATTATACCAATTTTTCCCAGCGAAACGTAGACAAACACAGCGGAGCATTTGTTTAGCTGGGAAAAATCATTCAATTCCTGAAATCCTTTTTAAAAAAATATAAATTTTCCTGGCAGGACAAGACTTTTTTCACGAAAATTTAGTTTCACCTTAAATTAAAAGTAGGGCTGTTAACGAATAATTTAAATTTAATAGTTAACTTTTGAAAAATTAACGATTAATTAATAGTTAATTTCGATTAAATCCAAAAATTAAAATTTATTGTGTCATAAGTAACATTTATAAAAGATACTTGTCGGAAATCAAAATAACACTGAAATTCATCTCCTTTATATATCATCTTTTAACCAACTATGCAAACAGACAAGTTTGTCTTATTGACAATATAGCTGAACAATCGTTCACATGGAACCGAGGTAGCTGGTGTGCACAAAATGATCTTGGCAAGGAATGACAATTTCGGATATCGGTGTTCATTAAGTTTCCACCATTGTAGAGGGTTAACGGATTTGACTTTTAGACTCCTGGTACATTTGTAATTGACGGGTCGATTAATCGTTAAAAAAATTAACGATTAATTGATTAATTAATCGTTAAATTTAGCAGCCCTAATTAAAAGTCAAGTTTATGGCATAGCTAAGATGTCTTTTCACGTGAACAATTTTTCAACTTCAGATGGAGCCGAATAGCAATCAGACGAGGCCCACTGCTTATAAGATTCCTCTTCGTGCGTAAGTCCACTTGTTATTCTCACTTTTAAACTTAGTTGGCAATTACAGGTTTTAATTGACTCATGCAGCTCACTCACAGAATCTCTGGGTTGTTGAACGTTTTGTTGTATAGTTTTGCTTTTATCGTTAGAGATTCGTGATCACAGACTATTTTAATTAAATAATTTTTATTTTGCAAAAAAAACTGCTTGCTTATTCCCAGGAAAGTGGATCCTAGGCTGGGCAAGAACATCAGAAAAAATTCGGGTGGATTTGAAGATTTTCGAGACTATTTCTCTGTTTCAAGTACGTCGGCGTTTTTGACGCGTCAGCTTCGACGCAGACTTGTAATCGTCTTGTCAAAGTCAGCAGCAAATCATTTTCGACTTACTTTTTTTTTACAGGTCCCGCTGAGTCGGTAGCAAGCGTGCAAGATGAAAATCATCAACCGAGAAGGTCGCAATCGACGAGAGGGGTGAGTTGCGTTTGGTGTTGAACTATCTTGTGGCGTGTTTCATATAGGTTCTGTACTGTATCGTTTTGCTTTGTCTGACAGACACACAAACATTGTTAATATAGTTTGACCGTAATTTATTGTAATAGACAAAAATAAATATTTGAGTTTCACAAAATTTAGCGAAAAAACACTTGCAAGCTTTTGTACACAACTTAAACGATGATGTTATATTAAATGTTTTAATTTATTTATTTTATATCTCCATCTTTTTTCTAAATCTTGTAATATATCTCGTTTTCTTTCTATTTTAATAATGGTCAGTTATGATCTAATAAAAAAGTAAAAGATTTGAAAAAAATTTTGTTATGATTACTTGTTCCATCTGCACTCTAGTAAAGTTCTTTTGAAAAATTAAACGACTGATTGTTATTCCATTCTGCGTCAGTTTCCCTCCTTCACCCTGAACGCATCGTCCTACAACTCATCGTCAGCATCCCATGGAAGTGAAATCGTGCAGTCGAAAAGTCAAGGTGGCGCGGAAGATTCCGTGTTGGCAGCCGACGTATCCGTACCGCGACCGGGCGAGAGTAGCCGGCAGAGAGAAACGAGAAAGTTGAAAGAGTTTAAAGCTTCAGAGGTTGTCAGTGTTATAAATGCAACTTCTTTCTTTTTTTTTTTTTGATGGTTCAAAGAGTAAATTAATTTTTTTTTGTTTTCTCAATTGCAAGATAATTTTTGTAGCATTAGGGCTCTGCTTTGTGGTAAGCCATAGCAGTGTCGTAAGTAAAAGCTTGCATGTTCGGTATAGCATAGTTTTACTTCCCACATCACCCTTGGTTTTTTAATTCTAAATGTACGGAACCTTATTAGCCGTATTTACCTGCAGAATTTTACTCGTATGCGTACATAACTGTTGGTCGTTGTTTGCTTGAAAGCCAATACAATCTATAAGCTTTACCCTTAAGAGTATTATATTTATTTTTGAGTTAAAATTTTCCAGTCTCGATTTCATCAGTCTCTCCCCACCGCTCACGGCTTTTCCGACCCGCCAAACGACGGATTGCGTCGCAGCTTGAGACCGAGAAAGTCAGCACCGAACGTCGCCAAAGTCGTTCCGAACAATGCACACATCCACACGAGTGACCCGCAGGTTGATGATCCGGAAGTTGTCCAAAATCCTGCTGATCCAGCACCCGGGAATGTCGCGAATACGACGACCACTTCAGAAATCAGAGCTGATAAAAGGTTATGGTTTTTTCATCGTGGCCGCGTTGATGATAGTATCGATCGCTGTGCAGCAATACATCTAAATTAAAGATATTTGAAACTTTATGGATATTCTTGAATGTATTGTGTTAACGCTCACAGATGCTGTAAGTACTTATTTTTTTATTATTTAGGCATATTTTTCAAATGATACTTCTGAAATAAGTAATAGTACAGCAAATTCTGTAACCACTAACACACCAGCCATTGATCTAGCCTGCATGCTCATTTTGTGCATTTCATTTGCATCTTTTAAAATAATTTCTGCTGTTGAAAATCTGTAAGATGCATTCAAGTTTCAGGAGATTTTCAATCTTGAAAGTTTTTTTTTTTTGCTCACCAGCTTACCTGAACCTGATGAACCTCAGACAAGCAGAAGATCTTCGATCGTCGAATCCAATGCCGTCCCTCGCACCACCACCAGCGACATTCTACGCGTTTCTTTGCGACACATCGAAAGCATTCCCGAAGAAGGGGAAACGGAAGACGTGCCGCAGCCCCGAGCGTCTGGCGACGTCCCGGAACGAGAAATCCTCATCGAAGAAGTCGCCGTGGATCGGACCGGGGTCGTGCCGTCTGCTTTCCGGAACGAGGAGGTTGCGGAAACGACGCGTCGGAAGAGCACTCGCACGGCTGACAGAACCAGGACGTCCAATGTCGTAGCGAGTAGAACTTCGAATGTTACATCCAGGGTGTCGAGCGGTCAAGCAAGTGGAACTTCGAGCACCGAAGCAAGCGTTCGGCTAACGAGAGCGTCCAATTTTCGAGGAAATAGAATGTTTGATGATGAGGATGAGGAGGAGGAGGAGGAGGAGGGAACAGATGGTGGAGGAGGAGGAGGAGGGACCACTGATCACGTAAACAACAACAAACATTCTGAAGATGAATCTGTTACGGGGTATGTTTAGAAGGCCTGTGAATAGGGTTTCTATGTTTTTGTTGGTGTAGAGTGCCCTGAAAATATATTTATGCAAAGTCCAGCATAGGAGACAGGATTGTTGTAAGTGATATTTAGCAGTTGAACCTGTTAAGGCTGTTTTCCACATGCAAGTAAAACTTCTTTTATATTCAGTATCTACTCCACTCTTCCTAGCTGAGGAGAGTAGCACTGCAGAAATGATATCTAAGTATTTCCGTGTTCTGTACTGATGATTTTGGTGGATATCTGTTAGCTTAATAGAATAATTTGTTTCATTTGTTATTCTATGAAATGTTGAGAATAATTTGTTATTCTATGAAATGTTAAAGATTTTATGTTTCGGTGTGTAATTATTTCTATGTTTGTCTTCATCAGTTTTAAACTCATAAGACATCTTGCGATTAGACCAGGAACGTCTGCAAACGAAGACCAAAAGAACGACGCAAAGAAGCCGAAGCGAAAGAAAAAGAAGAAGAGCGACATCTTCACGACGAAGAAGAAACGAAAGGAATCCATAATGGCGGCCTATCGACAGCAGAGAAATTCAACGGCCATAAATCGTACAGATAATGCTACAAACAACCGCACCGATAATGCTGCCAACAACCATACAAATAATGCTACCAACAATCATACCAATAATGCTACCAACAACCATACCAATAACGCTACCGGCGTCCGTGCTAATGATACAGCCAACAACCATACTAACAATGCCAACGACAACCATACCTATAACGCTACCAGCATCCATGCCACTAGTACTGCCAACAGCCGTACCAATAATGCTAGTAATGCTGCCAGCAATCGTACCAATAATGCCATTGGCAACCATACCAATAATGCCATTGGCAACCATACCAATAATGCCATTGGCAACCATACCAATAATGCTCCTAACACTCGTCCCACTAATGCCACCAACAACCGCACCGACAGTGTCGCTAATAATATCGATCAGCCGATTAATGCCGCCGCTGGCCATGCAAGTAATATTCCCATCACCCGTGCGAGGAATACTACCAACACTCGTGCGAGAAATATCGTCAACAGTCGTGCAAGTGAATCTCCCAGCAACCGTGAGACCAGTACGACCGACAACCGTGCTGCCAGCCATACTCCCACCACCGATGCCGGCGATACGACCAACGTTAGCGTTGCTCAATTCAGCTTGAATCTTTCCCCTATCCAGCCTCCTTGCAGCAGAGTCAACTTTGCAGCTTCGACTCCTGCTGTCAGAAAAATTCCAGTCAAAAGAAAACTCGCCGAGATAAACGCAAGAACGTCCGGTTCCGTCGTAGGTCGAGCGGACGACGGTGACTTCGTAGCGGAACAGGACGCGGCAGTGTCGCCGAGCAAATCCAGGCCCGCTTCGTCGGGCAGAGGAATCGCAGCGGTTGATGTCGAGCTGCCTCGCGATGTTGAGTTTCCACCGCACAGGGAGTTGATTCCACGCCTCGAAACTACGGGACGAAATGATTCGATCCCTCGTGTACGAGTCGCACCACAAGACGAACCCGCTCCTCGAGTCGAAGTCTCACTACAAGAAGATGAACCTTTCCCTCGAGATGAGGCCGCACTACAAGATGATGAATCGACCCCTCGAGATGAGGCCACTCTACGTGAGGAAGAACCACTGCAGAACGAGGTCGAACCGGCCTCCGACATAGCACAGAACCTACCGTCAACTTCAAAAGAGCAATCACCTGTCTTTACTCCAATCAACAGAGCGGGTGCACCGCGTTTTTCGTATCTTCGGGCTAGAGGTGGTCGTGACCCTCTGACATCAAGCCAACCGACTGTTCGCCAGAAAAAGTCGGAGGTCAGGAAGAGTGTTTCTTTCATGCCTTCAAGAAGTTTGTTATATCCTTTTTTAATTTTTTTGCTTATTGAAGATTTTTTTTTTCTTGATATACATTCTTAAATTTATTCTTATGAATTTATAATTTTTCTCGATATGTTAACAAAGAAAAATGTTTAACCACACTACTTACTACCAGGGGTATAATAATAATCAGAATTCAGTGAAATTTTGTGACCAAATTAAAAATAAATTCAAGGGTCTTGTAGGGGGAGGGTACATTTGTACAAAGTCACCAAATTCTGATCATGGGTATAGCAGGGGCAGCTTTTCAAAGTATCTCAGGGGTCGTTTTTGACCCCATTGGCAGTGTAAACAAAAGAGGCTGGTCAAAGCGACTTTTTTGTCGAAGTACGAATTGTTTTGAATAACTTTGGCCGATGCCTAAGAGTCGGACTGAAACAAGTAAATTAAAAACGAATTTTTAAAACCCAATGCTTTTATATGTAATTAAAACACAAATTTTGCAATCAATTTTTTCTTATATTACTCTTTTATTTTATATTAAAGTCGAAATATCTTAATTATATCGAAATATCGAAATTAATTAAAATTAACTAAATTAATTGACTTATTGTAAAACTAATAATTGAATATTGCATTGTCTTCTATTTTGAGCATGTATGCAAAATTTGAAAAAAATCTATCGTCAGGAAGTGACTCAAAAATTGATTGCAAGATTTGAAACAGACAGAGAAACAAACAGACAGACAGAGAAACAGAGACGACGAGTTAATAAAAGCATTGGTAAAAATTGTAGCAATACTGAACAAGACACTGAAAAATGTAGTGATATTAAACAAGACAATGAAAAACTGTAGCAATACTAAATAAGACACTGACAAAATCTTATGAACCAATTATTCCTATGAATGTACAAGTTTAATTGTTAATTTAGCAGATATTTTAATTGAATGTCTTTGGACTAAATTTGAAATTTTTTAATTTGTCTTTGGTTTCTTTAAATTTTTGTTTGGCAGAAAACTAAACGTTTCTACATTTATGGATAATGATGGCAATCTGGGTCCAATTGATTTTTGTGTGGCTGATCTAAATGATTGTGATAAATTAAATAAATCACGCATTGAACAAGAGTTGGATTTGTATCTTTTGATGCCTAAATCCCTACTCAATATGTCTAGAGCTGTACATACACCTGTAGAGCAGAAAGTCAGGTGTTCAAAACCTACAGGTGTTGACCAGTGCATTGTTAATTTGCATTGATAGTTTTTTATATACCAGCCTAACAAGTGAGAAAACACAGTGAACGACTGAAGAGCACTGTGAAAGTTTTTTTTTTAATATAAATATCTCGTAACATCATAATCTCGCGATCGTATTCAGTAATAATTGAGCCTAATCAAATTCACCGACTAGGATCAAGCGCTGCGACCGGCACCGACCAGACTACTCGGCTTCCCAGTTTTTCGACCGCCGAGCAAATCCACTACTTCGAAACGACAGAGCAAGAAGAAGGCCAACTTACTCCGACTCTCAGCGCGAAAAAAATAAGTTTGTGACGATTCTTTAGTAATCAGATAATCAATTGAAATGTAATTTTCCCTCACATATTCTTTTGACTGTTTTATATATTATTACTTTTTTTTAATAAATAAGTCTCACGTTAATGTCGTAATCGTCACGTTACATTTAACAGTTTACCCGAGGGGGAGCGCACAACGGGACGGAGTACGACGGTCGAAAAGAACCAGGGTCCTCCCTCTGGATTTTCACAAAAACGAGAGAGTCAAGTACGGACAGGATGAAGAAGGTTTATTTCTTTTCTTTGTTGACGAGTGTTTGCGAGCAAAAAGAGAGCTTCTTAACGGAGGAAGACTTGTGCACATCGCGAACGTTAGCCGTAACTGATGTCGGAATTTTTGAATTTTCAAGGTTTGTACGTCGATGGTATCATAGCTGGTTCAAAGACTCCAATCAGACCAAACAAAGGACGGCACATAAGTAAGTGGTTGGTCTGTTTTTATGAGGGGTTGGTCTGTTTTTGTGAGGGGTTGGTTTTTATTATCTTATAGTTTTTCCATGTAGTAATTTTTTTCATCATTTATTGATTTAAATATTATCTTTTAAATTCCTTATATCAACTTCAATGCCTTTCTGTCTTGCATGGCATGGAATCTTGCTAGTGCAAGTCGAGCTGAAAGTTGAAATATATACTTTTTCCTTTTTGCAATGCATTCTATTAAATTTTGTCAATTCCAACACAACTCCGTGTTATAGATAGTTTATAAAATATTGAATTAATCAGTTATTTCTGCTACAGCAGTATTATATACATCACAATATAATGAATGCAGTTAATTGAGTTAAACACGACCATCTTGACCTAGTTACAATCTCAAATTAGAAACATTCCATCCGTGTACTTTTTTACATTTCCAGTCCAAAGACAGATCAGACGAGAAGAGAAGAGAGGAAGGGAGAGGAGGCATGCGGAGGGGGACCTGTCGATCCATGTTCCCCTAACTAACGGCTTGATTCAGTCCTGCTCCAGTGCAATCACGGCTGTCGACATAAACACCAACAAGGCTGCGGAATACGGTGAGTTTAAAAATTAAAGCTCTTTTTCTTTTTTTTTTATTGTTAAAGTTCAACTCTTAAGTCAAATAAGGATCTATTTTGAGAATGTGTTTTTCCATATTTCGGAAATTGAGTTCGCTCTAGCTCTGTTATGTTATGTTTTTAATAAAAATGCGATGTCATTATCATCGTCGTTATACAGAATGCTTCTTTAAAACCAACGAATACGAGAGAGTGACGTTGACGACCCCCCGGAGGCCGGCAGTAGACGAGGACCCCCTGGTCATGATCAAGCCCCTGCAACGTTCGAATTTCAGTTCGGGAATTGTCGAGATAGGACCTCTCATGGAGAAAAAAGTCGAATATTTAGCAGCTAAAACACAGGTTTGGTTCTCGTTTGACGTTTCTTTTTAGGTTGCGATGATAATTTATTCGAGTTAATTTAATTTAACGGGGTATAATTGTCTTTAATCGGTTTAATTGAAGTGATACTCTAAGGCAGGGGTTCCCAACCAGGGGTGCGAGATAACATTTCAGGGGGGTGCGAAAATCAACCAGCAGAGAAAAAATACAGTGTCAGGTCTAGTTCCCTGAAGATCTCTCTCCAGTTGGATGAATCAACTGATGTCTCAAATAGTAGTCAACTCATTGCACTGGTTAGGTATGTAAATTATGGTACTGTGGAGGAAGATTTTCTGTTTTGTGAAGATCTGAAAACAACCACATTGGGAAAAGATGTGTTCCAGTTTGTGAAAGACTTCTTTGCCAATAATTATTTAGATGTTTAAACTATTGGCTCTGTGAAGATCTGGGCAATGAATACACAGTTTTGCTTTTCCACATGGAAGTCCACTGGCTTTCACGAGGGCAAGCTTTAACCCGATTCTTTGAAATGCGGAAAAAATTTAAAAAAATCTGAGGGAACATAACTGCAATCTGCTTGGGGAACTTGAATTACAAAATTTCATGCAAATGCTGGTTTACTTTGCTGACATTTTCACTCGTATCGATTTGAGTCTTCAAGGGAAAGAGATAAACATTTTGAAATGTTGTGAAAAATTGAATGCTTTTATAGAAAAATTACCTCTTTGGCTTTGACGGATAGAAAGAGGTGTTCTTTTAAATTTTCCATCACTTGAAAAAATGGTTGATGATCATGGAACCATAATTCCTACTGTGCATGAAGAAATTGTGGCTCATTTTGGATTGTTTGTATATTTTGCTATTGGAGAATTGAAAATTTCAGAAGAATGGATCATGAATCCATATTTTTACAACTTGGATAATATGTCAGAGGATGAAGAGCTGAAGGAAAATCTTATTTTTTATTGCAATTCTTGGCACGGGCAAACAGCCCCTCGCCAGCAACTGAAAACGGCAATTTCAAAATTAAAATGAAAAAGTACGTAAGGCAAAAAAAGAAAACAATAAATAAATAAATTACAAAATCTACTAAAACGCATATTTCTTTTGATCGAAAAAATTATCAATCAGAGCCTTGAAAGTAGCTAAATTGGGAGCTTCAACCACGTCTTCTGGAAGATTGTTCCAATATCTTACCACTCTATTAGACTGATGAAAAATAATCAGCAAATGCTGCAGCTTTATCACTATCTTCCAATGAAAGTACTATTAGGGCTTCTGTATATTGAGAGAAAGTTTATAACCCTGCTATGTGGCACAAGTTTGAAGCTTAAGTATTCTTGAAAAGATGATGGCAGACCAATATCTGAGATTGATAAGCTGTCACAGCAATAAACTAATAATCCACGGAAGCCTTTCATGCCAAATGAAGAAGTAAGAACCTGGTAACCATCAGTTCTCTTGAAATGCAATTTGAAAACAAGACTTTGGAGGAGTATTGGTGTTCAGCAATGAATATGTTTCAAAGACTTCGTGAAAAAGCACTAAATGTTCTCATCCTATTTGCGACAAGATAAGTATGCTAGTCTGGATTCAGTTCTCTTTTGTCAATCAAGATAAAACCTAGAAACTGCGTGAATCCACTGGCAGACAAGCAGATTGCTATCAGCAACGAAGTACCACGTTTCGACAAAATCATATCTGAGAAACAGCAGCAAAAAAGTCATTAAATTTAAGTTCTACAATTTTTAATTTACACTTACTCTCAATGAAGAACTTTGTTTTTTGCACTGTTTGTGGTAGACTTTGTTATAAAAACAAATTTCTTGTGTTTTTCTCGCATTTTACATCATTTAAAATTTAGCTTGAATAAATAAGTTGCTCAAACCTATTATAAACTGTTTCTTTCTTCTTATGAGATATTACTTTTTCAGGGGGAGCGAGAACATACTGAAAGTTTTCTAGGGGTGCGGGACACAGAAATGGTTGGGAACCCCTGCTCTAAGGAGAGTTTTTATATAGTTAAAAATATGCAAAAATAAGTTGATTTTGTTATAATAAAATAAAAGATTTAAGATTAATTGAATTAATAAATTACTCAATTTTTTTATGTGATGTCACAGATATTTGTTATCCTATATGGCAAAGTGGAGGTTCGCATACACGAGAGTTCTGCTATTCTACAAACCAATGATTTCTTCTATGTGCCACCTGGTTAGCTGCATCTCTATCTCTTTAACGAAATATCATGTTAACTGTTTTATCGTTATATTTGTATAATATATTGTAGAATTAGTCAGAAGAGCTATGGCCTGATCTAATTTTAAGTCATTGTTTATGCATATCAGGTTAAATGTAGAGACCTTTATGTAATATATGCAATGCACATTTTTCTCTATTTCAGTGTTGTTTAATATGGTTCTTCGGTTGACATTCTGTTTTTTTTTTCCTAATTCAATCAGGTAACGTTTACGGCATCAAGAACCTAAGAAAGGAAGTGGCTCGTTTGTTCTTTACAACCTTAAATGACGCTCCTGTCAACGAAAACATCGTCCTGCCTTCCATTCGCGACGCATTCTCCAAAAAATCCAGACATGCACCTGTCTGAAGACGGTCTATATGTTTAATTTTACCTTTTTAAATACGGTTTTTAAATAATCTACTATTCGGAGTTTCATTCCTGGCATTGCTGTTGCTTAACTTTGTTGTTGCAAACGATTCCTTTTCCGGCTGTGGGCGGAGCCGAAGTTTTTGTTTGGTCGCGGAGAGTGCAATCGGCTCTTCCAATTTACGAATGGAAATCGGCTGTACGGGGAATGCCAGATATTACCTCTGCTGCTACGTTCTATCAACTATATTTAATTTAAAGTACTAATACTCTATCATAAGATCAACAAAATTTTATCTATTCAATCTGATTACATCTTTGTTTTATTGTTATTTTAATAATAATGATAATATTAATAATAAACATTCATTTCTGTTTGATAAAGTGCGTTGGTTTTTATTTCCTGATGCCAACAGATGGTTTGCTTGTGCACGTTCGATTTCTTGAAATTATTCGTTGATGCAGTAAGCTACTCTTCGCCTACTGTTACGTTGCCTGAAAATACAAATTCAAATAATGTCAAATTGTTGGGTTTATTGTTGGATAAGTCGGAACGAAAACACCTGGGTTCGGAAACTCAATGGATGCAGGCAAAATGGCATTTATATTTTCAGATATAGGGGAGAGGGGGTACTGAATGGCCACCTTTTTCACACTTGTATTCAACTCAATTATATAAACACAGGAAAAAAAACTATACGCGATAGAATAAAAACTTGTATTATGTAATCAACTCCCATAATGATCACTACTAAATATTGTGCATCAATTTTTTTTAAACTCACTATTTAAAAAAACAGTAAATAATGCCGATTTTCAACTTCTATATATTTTTCTCTACTGAAAATTTATGGCCATTCAGCACGACCTGGGCTGTGTGAGCACTTAAATCAAATGTCAACATCTTTAAAATGTTAGACAACCAAAAGTATGGTTAAAGTATTGATCAAACATATATTTATTCACTAAAATATATACTTGACGCATACATACTTTTAATTGCTTAAATAAAACATAAAAAGCTACGAAAATTTTTAAAGAAGATGCGCAAAGCACACAATTTTCACATAAATGAGACATATAAATACTAAATACACAATTTAAAAATCAAATTTATGCAATTTTTTAATAAAATCCCTAGTGGCCATTCAGTACATTGGCTAATAAGTATACCACTCTCCCCTACGTAACTGACGCGCGCGACTGGTTGCTATTTTTATATCTGTTTAACTGTTTATAGCTGCATCTGGTTCATTCAGGAATTGGTCTTATCTCCACAAAGTTTAATTTAATTAACTGCTTGGTTATATCTATTGATATAACAAGATATCCATGGGTGATTATTTATGACGACTGATTCCCATGCGACACTCAAATCTTTTGTGGTCTGTCACGGCGTAGCACAGTAACATCGAAATACAAATTCGGTCAAATGTGTTCAAAGCATTAAATATACTTACTTTCTCCACATAGATTCAGTCGATTTCTTCCGCTGTTCTTTACGCTAAACCACGCTCTGTAGTTTCCCTGAAATCGATTATAAAAAGACAGAATGATCCAATCAAATACACATCTGGAGTTCAATTCTTTATTACGTTTATATATATATATATATATATATATATATATATATATATATATATATATATATATATATATATATATATATATATATATATATATATATATATATATAGTATATAGAGAGAGAGGTTTTTCTTTCATGCTCCCGTTTTCTTCCCCGCTTGCTCTCACGCTGCCGGTCGCTTTCCGTTCCCGCTTGCTTTCCCGTTCCCGGTCGTTTTTCCGCTCCCAGTCGCTTTCCCGCTCTCGGTCGCTTTCCCGTTCTCGGTCGTTTCCCCGCTCATATATATATATATATATATATATATATATATATATATATATATATATATATATATATATATATATATATATATATATATATATATATATATGAGTGTCTGTCTGTCTGTAATTCTGTTTGTCTGCCTGTTTGTCCTGTGTTTCAAAAACAACTTTTTAAAATAATTTAAAAAAAATATTCTAAATAGCGTACCACCTATCCTAAGACCTACCAAATGTACAAAAACATTTTTTTATAAAAATCGGTTCAGCCGTTTCGGAGGAGTTTGGAGTCAAACACTATAATATATATATATATATATATATATATATATATATATATATATATATATATATATATATATATATATATATATATATATATATATAACAGCAAACGAAATCTGTTTTTAGAAGTTTTTCTCTCGTTGTTTCTTTCTTTCTCTCTATCCCTCTTTATCTCTCTCTCTGTCTCTTTCTTTCTTCCTCTCTTTATCTTTCTTTTTCTCCCGTTAAATTTGGGTAGAGCGTATTTGGCGAGGGGTAAACCACTCTACAGATGAATTTTTGGAATTTTTCCGTATTTTGGAATTTTTCCGTTTTTTTGGAATTTTCCTGGAATTTTTGGGTGTACGAAGCAAAAATTTCAAAAAATCTCTTAGGATTTTTTTGGAATTTTTGCGTTCTTTGGAATTTTTTTGGAATTTTTACGCAAATTCCAAAGGTTTACGTACGAGGAATTTTTTGAATGGACAACCCCTCGGTATTTGGCCTGCTCACCCGGGTAGCTTAGCTGCAATTTACGCGACGTTACTCGGTTTTTTATCCATAAAACGTAAAATAAATTGTAGATTTGCTACATTTAAT
Source organism: Erpobdella octoculata (assembly GCA_963978895.1). Classification (NCBI taxonomy): domain Eukaryota; kingdom Metazoa; phylum Annelida; class Clitellata; order Hirudinida; family Erpobdellidae; genus Erpobdella; species Erpobdella octoculata. The sequence goes on along the minus strand of OZ022243.1, from coordinate 3,410,523 downwards.
TGTTACACCAATTAAATGTGAATTGTGTTACGCAATAATCCTACGTATTCGTACATAGGCACTGTTTCTCCTATTTAAAAACTGCCTCTAGGCCAAATTTTGTTCAAATTGGCTTCATTCCAAACATTTTTTAAAATTTCATCCATTTCTATTTATCCGAAAAAATGTTTTTTGAAAATTCCTTGGGCCCCCTGCCCTCCCCTAAATGTCGCTCTTGGATTCGTGTACTGTCTTCAAGAGTACGTCTATGGGCAAAATTTGAAGTTTCAATTAGATCGATGAGAAGTGGTAGAAAATTCGACTTCAAGATTTTCGAAAAATCCTGTCTTTGTTTCACAAACAAATCTACAAATTTCACGCAGAGCTTAAAGACACGTGATAAAAATGGCAGCTATTGCTGAAACAGTACAGCAAGCCGAGACCTAATGTAACTTTTATCTAACAATAAATTGTTCATTAACATGTTCGAAAAGAAAGTTTTGAAGAGAAAACACAAAGAAATGTAATTTCGGCAAAAAAATAATTAATTTTATATATACTCACTATAAATTCGTGGAGTGGATTAGTGTAGTCCATGTAATATGAAAACGTTTTTCTCGATGGAACTGAAACGTGTAAAATCCGTTGATATTATTTAATGGATTTTTTTTCTAACCAAAGAAAAATGCATTTAAATCCGAAATATTTTAAATTCTTGTTTTTATGTCGTAGTAGATTTTATGTCGCTTATTTGCTTCTGGCGGCGAGTTGGAGGTGAGAGAGACAATGAATCGCAAATCAACAAATCTAAAGATATCATTTATTTACTTATTTATTTATTTATCTATTTATTCCTAGTTGCTTAATGACAGCAATCGTCCTGAGAACGCACAACACTTTTATTTGAAGAAGATGGAAAAAAAAACTTGCTTAGTTTCCAAGGACATGAAGCTTGTGGGTTGAAAAACGTTTGAATGTACTTTAATATGTAGTCACATTTCTGGTTGTTACAGTCTTGGAATAACGGATCTTCAACATCTTCCAGCCACAGTTTAATACAAACCTCACTTTCGTCGATGACAGTCGCTTTTATGGAACATAAGAAAAAAAATCTTTAATTTACTTTCATCAAGGATTCATTTTAAAATAGAAAGAAATAAAATAGATAACAACAGTTTACTGTTTGTAATATATATATAGCCATTTTAAAGTTGATATCATGTATGAACTTAAGTTTAAATTTCAAAAGATTTCAAAGTCGATGAGCTTAAAAAAGTTTGGTTTAAAGATATAATTAGTAAAAATACATGATCACTATTACTTTTAAAATTTGTTTGCCAACTAGAGTTTAGATATTTCGAATATTTCCAAATAGTAAACAGCGACGGATCTAGAAGGAGTTCAGATTTAAAAAAAATACTATTTCTTATGTTGTTATATTAGTGTTTTTTTAAGCTCAGTATCCGCCAACTATTTTCAGCGTTTTTTTATGACGTCAATTTGAAATCACTTTTAAATGATGATTTTTCTTCTTGAAAAGACTTTTTAAATAAAGTTTTAAGTTTTTTGGATCACCCCGTCCCACACCACTGGAAAATCTTCCCAGATCCGCCGCTGTCTGCAAGTGAGTACTTACATCTTCCCGCGTACGTAACACTGATATTGTAGGTCACTCCGTTCCTAAGAACAGCCGGGCTCCAAGTCACTTCAAAGAAAACAGTCGGATCTGTTGGTGGAAAACAAAATTATTTAAATTAGTTTATCGCCGTAGAATTATAGTGGTGATCTCAAAAAAGCTCTAAAAAACTAATTAAGTTGTTTTGTTTTAATAATGGTTTTAATAATGTTAGTTGAGTTTAACCACTATTCATTTTTTCATCAGCCTGCTTTACTCTTTAAAGAAGCAACAAAGTAAACATCAATAGAAAATTGTAAGGCTCAAAAAGAAAATCTACAACATTTTTAAAAAACATGTTTTTTCAAAACATAAAAAAAATTATTGTTAAAAATATTTTTGCCATCCATTTTATTTGCATACTGAACTTTTTAAAACCATAGCTTATCCAAAAGTTTATTAAAAATTGATTACAAAATTTCGCCTAAACAGATATTTGACAACAGACATCAGACTACAGACAAGTGAAGCTCATTAAAAGCGTGTAATACTGAGAAGCTTTAAAGCAATATAAGTTATTAAAGTGTGACTAGCTTTAAATAGAAACGTAATCAACGACATGTTTAAAATAATTTTAATTTTGTTTATCAAATTACATTTTCATAACATAGCTGCAGTCAAAATAGAGGACACTTTTGCAGCATCCGGTTTCTCTTGTTTATAAGAATTCGAGGCTGGCAAAATCAGTTAGGCTATGGGGGCGAGAGTAGGAGGGGGTTAAAGCACTTTAACACAACGTTAAGTTTTTTGATGCAATAAAACAAGCAATGTATAACGCTCGTGAAATTAATTAAAGATAGGTACTCTGCATTCTTTAATAGAAACTTCTGCGCAACTTTTCACTTGGTTTTTCTTACTTGAAAGGTAATTTTACCGTATAACTCAGCGTCAGATACCGTCTAGGGGCCCGGCCTACCTGAAGGTTTAATTTCAATTTTTTTTGTTTTGTTTTACTGAATAAAAGAAATTCAAGATATCTTACAACCGGCGGCATAACAAAATTTAAAAAAAAAACTAAAAAAAAATGTTGGACCCCTCCTTGATCTACCGCTGCGACCACTATAGATAAAAAAAAGAAACTTTCTTGCTGGTGGTAACCCCCAACTATCTATGTTAGATTAGAGTAGAGGTGAACGCCACTAGCGACAAAACAATTTAAAAAATAATTTTTGATCAAATTCGAGAGAAAAACTCACTGCACGATACTATCCTTCCCACGTCATCTCCTTCAACTCCTCTGGTAACAATGGAGACGATCAACAGAACGGGCAGCATAGAATTTCTGAGCATCGTCAAATCTCGTCGAGAATGAAAACCAATAACCAGCAAACTATTCGATTTTATTACTCCTTTTTCGTACGAGGTTTCTTCGAATTCGATTATTAATCAACTACCAAGAAAACAAACAGTACCTAATCGATAATAATAGTTCTATGAGTCAACGGGAGTTTAATTTCGCAGACTCGATTTGTGGTTCTTATCTATATAATTTACAACCTGCTGTTGAAATTAGAATTACAATGTGGGATTAACTGGTTGATGTTGCGTAGCTGCACTTGATATTCGCATAGAAGTACGTTTTTGTTTGTTAAAAACTGTTGAAGTTGCAAAAAAAACCTATGCACGCAGTTTGAACTGAGTTTTGAATGCGAAATGGCAAAATCAACGAGTAAGTAAGATGAGTAATAAATAAAGGTCTTGAATTATAAATAGATTTTTATTCAATCTACGTATTACGATAGACTTTTACAAACTCAACATTTCTGGTTAGCTACTAGTTTGCCATGATAGCTACTTAGTCATAAAAATACCTTAGCTCTCAAGCTTGAGATTGTACACTGGTTACTATGCGAATGCGATGTTTACATTTGAGTCATCTGAACTAATCGGTAGGAGTTACCACTTGACTATTTTATATGTATAATTTTTAACAAAATGTTTTACTAATAATATATTTGCTAAACAATATTAGAAATTGTGTTTCTGACTAGTATTTTTTATCACTTTTTATTAAAATCAAATAAAATTTCTTCATAGAGAAAATGTTCAAAATCTGTATTTTATCATAGCGGCTTACTTTGCACATGTGATAGCAAATGTCATCAATTTTTTCGCCATAAATAGGTACACAATGTCAGACGGCTTACGACAGTCATTGCATTCTCAATTTGATAATGTCATCAACTTTTTCGCCATAAATAGGTACACAATGTCACACGACTTACGACAGTCATTCCTTTCTCAATTTGATTTTAAGATGACCTCACAACTGAGAGACAAGTGAAAAAAGAGTAATGTAAACAGAGGTTCGAAGCGAGTTACATACAACCTTTGATCACAGCAAATACAAATCTTTAATGGCGATCACACACGCGACGTACTGTCCATTGTATCTCCAATAAAATACTAAAATGAATTGCAAAAAATTCATAAAAAATTTCAAAATTCATAAAAAATTTCAAAATTCATAAAAAATTTCAAAATTCATAAAAAATTTCAAAATTCATAAAAAATTTCAAAATTCATAAAAAATTTCAAAATTCATAAAAAATTTCAAAATTCATAAAAAATTTCAAAATTCATAAAAAATTTCAAAATTCATAAAAAATTTCAAAATTCATAAAAAATTTCAAAATTCATAAAAAATTTCAAAATTCATAAAAATTGAACAGTCAGAAAAGCAAATATGAGTTAATGCATAAAATTTAGTTAAATAAACAGTGGTCGGTTTAAGCTAAAGTTATCGGTATACTTTACAAAGTTTCAGTGGATTCCGTTGTTTAGGATCTGTCCATTTCAATTTCTCCTAAAATAAAATAAAATAAAAATAACTCCAGACTGGTAACAAATAACAAACTACGTAAAAAATCAATCACAATGGAACTTGAATAAAAAACTTTTAAACTGAACTTTATACAACATAACAAATACTACAAAACAAATACTACATAATACTACATAAATTTAACAAATTTACCAAATTTTGTCATTTTTCCCCCTTTAATAATAATTTAATTTCCAAAATCACAGCTAACCTCTACCGCACCAAATTGTATCGTTTTTTAGATTTTTTCCAATCTGTCTAAAACGAAACCACACCACGTAATTTCCCTGGAATAAAAAAATTAAAAATACAAAATGGCCAGCAAAGCCATAAATAACTTAAATAAACACTACAAATTTGTATAGTCTTAAAATTGTTTTTGTTATAATGGCTTGATGTAAAACATCAACAAAAAATAATCTAATGCCTATAGCGTAGGCTCATTATTTTAAATATTTTCTAGTATTTTGCTAAAAGTTATGTCTTGTTTTATGCTGCTAGTAAATGCACTAGAAATTTTTCCAAAAAAATGAAGACATTTTAAAACACAATTTGCGTTGTTTGGCAAGAAGATAAAAGATAAAACAAGCAAAACGTAAGAAGGAGATTTTTTTCACAAATCTCTTATATTTCAGGATTATTGGTTTTTTATTTAATATGTTTTTTTGTTTTAAAACGAGATTTTTTAAAATTATAAAGATAATTAATTAATTAATGGGTAAACTCCTGCTACCTGGTGGCATAAATTGTAATGTTATATGTTTTTTTTAATATTTTCAAAACTTAAGAGATTTTGTTGTACTTTATTTTTTCAACAATCTTTTTGACTTCGTTTTATAATTTGTATATTTAAAAAAATTACATTTTTAACAACTCACCTTGAAAGTTAAAACGTCGTTTCCAACGAAATGAGTTAAAGAGATTTTTGCAGGAACTGGAATATAAGAATAAAATCATAAATAAATTCATTGTATTATTTTTATAAAATAAAATGTTATTTCTTAAGACTCATTGGAAACCAGACATGAATGAAAACTTACTCAACGTCCACGGGCATGTAGCTTTCGGGTACACGTATCGGATGTACTTCAACATGTACTCGCATGGGAAAATTTTACAGTCGTGGAATACCGGATCCTCAAGACCTTTCAACGATACGTTCAGGCAGATCTCTACACTCTCTATTTTTTTGACTGTTAAAATGTTAAATTAGTCAAAAAAGAATAAAGAATTAAGGTTAGCAATACAGCACCTACTGCGTGCAAAAATGATTTTAAAAACAAAAGTGAAAAGTTTAAATAAAAAAAGCGTTTTATGTGTATAATCGTTTCAATCAGTGCATTTTAAATAACGAGTAAAGGAAAAAACGAGTTTTTTAACACAAACTTTAATTTCAAATACACCCGATTTAGAAATACAAAAGATGTTCAAATTAAGTTTTTTTAATTGAATCATGTATTGTCATCTAATATAAAGCTATACTGAAAGTTTCAGCTTCTTAGCTAGTCAAAAAGCTAGTTAAATTTTACTTGCAAGGTTTGTGTACAGAGAAAGCCGCACACACACACACACAAACAGAGATTGTAACCTAAATAAAAGTTTGTAAAAATACTACGAGCACAACCAGAGGCGTAGCATGAAGATTTGGTGCCCGGAGACAAAATAAAAAATTTCCCCCCTAGAAATCTATAAATTCCCATCTTTTTTCCAAAAATAGCTGGATGACCGGAGACGGAGATTAGTCGTAGGTACCTTTTCCAAAAAGTTTTCTTTTTAAAACGCCTTTAGCACTTTCTCCCAAATGGCACCCGGGAACTCATGTCTTCCCTACCCCTCCTAGTTACGCCTCTGAACAGAACAAAACAAAACAACGTGGTTATTGAATCACCTCTACCGGCGTACGTCACATTGACTTTGTAGGTGGAGCGCTGTTCAATCACGTACGGAGTCCACTTTACTTCAAATCGAGTTGATGGTTCTTTCGAGGCAGAATTTTTTTTAAATCATTTAATTTATGTGAGTTTTTTGGGTTTGAGTTTGTTTATTCAGTTATCAATACATACATTCAAAATCACGAAAAAAACTGAACAAAGAAACAATAAAAAATAAATAGTTATAAAAATAGCATGTTTGATTTAATTTATTACAGTTTTTTTGTTTATTGATTTATTTTACTGATAAAAACAAATTCAATTTTGAAATTCGGAAAAGTTTGAATAGCGCCATCTCTTGTATTGTAATTCTCAAATGACTTTTGTAACTGCTAACTCAAATCTACAAATACCTTCCCGTTGATTGGTACTACTAATATTCTTTCTTTTGTCTCTTCTTATACAAGTAAATATTTTTTATTCTGTCAAGTGCTATTCCTCTATAATAAAAAATTGTACTTGACGTTGAAAATCTAGGTAAAAACCCAGTTTTGCAAATTGTATAAGTAATCTGCGTAATTTCAATTTATTTGTGGTTAAGCTTATTGAGTAAGTATACTTCATATAAGTCAGAGGTTGACATGCCCTTTGCCCTTTGCTTGATTTAATCGATTAAATTTTCTGTTAAGAGTGCAAAAGCGTGAAAGTAGTAAGCGTGAAACTTTTCTGTGTAGAAAATTGGGAATCTTTTATATTAAAACACACACACACAAACAATTTGGCATTTTTATGATTTTCTTAAATTAAATTTTTAATAAAAAATCTAATTTTACTCCTTTTTTTTAAATATTTATGGTTTTCAGGAATAAAAATGTGTAATTGTTTTTACATCATGTTATGAAAAAATAAGCATTTTGAAAATACCACAAGAAGAAATTTCTCCGAATTCCGATCCAAGAATATTTCCGGCCAGCATTAATGCCAGCATGAAGAACAGCATGATTCTTGATTCCAACTATGTTTCGTAAGATATGCTAAAACAGAAATTTATTATTTTATCATTTAATATTAAAATGAAAATGAGAATGAGAAATCCTGGATAGAATTATAATAGCAAGTTCTGTTAAACACCTATTTTATTCCGTACAATCTGACGAAGCTTTTAAGCAGTTGTGAATGAATCAAAGAAGCTAGATTAAACTATTTTTACAGTGAAGTTCTCTTGTTTTTATTTTTTAAGCTAAAAAATGTATACTTTAAAAAAATATGCTTTAAGTCAAGTTTAAATTTTCAGAAATAGATTAACAAAAAATTAAGTTTTAACCAAATTTATGTTGTAAATGTTACATATATTCAAAAACAAACCAAATAGACCAGTCTTGTTTACAATACCGTGCTTGAAAATCTTTATCAAAGATTGGTTATCCTAACTTCCGGCAAGATAAATATAAAACAGAAATGAACAATTTTTCATACGTACTTGTGGTTAAGATAAAAAAAAAGCGTTATCATACCGGATATATCTTGATGAAGATATTCTATATACGATGTTTTTTTTATAGGTACGTTGAGTCCGATCGAAGTGAATGTACCCGATAACAGAAGCTGGGTCTCCGAGTTAGGCTAATAAGTAATTAAAAGTAATTAAGTAACTTTTAAGTATACGAATGATGCTGTAACTTGCAATCTTTAATGAGCTTTGGCGCCTTCTCAAGTGATGTACATCTTATTATACATATTTAAATTCGGGTTCGTAAGACAACTTTTAGTTGTCTCAAGTTATATGGAACATATTTTCTAAGCTGGGACAAGTATGTTAAACTCTGACTTGTTAATTTGAAGTGCTGTTTAAAACCAATAAGTTTCAAACAGAACGTAGTTTTACTAAAACTTTTTGAATTTACTGTAAACAGCTTTACAGACAAGCAGATGATTATTCGCAAGAAATGTTGTTGGTAGAACTGATAAATACAACATACAGCTTTGATGATGTTTTTAAAAATCTTTTATATTTTATAATTTATAAGCTTTTAATTTTTTGAAAATCATTTTTTGATGATGATAAGTCTACAAAATATAAAAACATTTACCACAGTCTTTTAAATACTTGATATGTGAAGTATGTGAGTATAAAAAATATAGAAACTTTTGAATCACTATGAAAACCTAGAAGGCAACCAACATTCAAAATTCTTAGCTGCCAAGATATCAATGTCATGCGTGAGAGCGTTTACATGTGCGTTTTTTCTAATTTCATCCGACATTCACATTTGGCGCCAGCAAATCTTTGCCCGTGTAAAAGCGCTTTAAAGCTATATACAGAACGTAAATCATGAGAATGTACCTGAGATTTTATGGAAAAGAAAATATAAAATGAGGACGGCTACATATGATTATCATATTTATACATAAAAATAACAGGAAAAAACATAACATTTATTTGAGATAGAGTGAGTAGTGTATTTTTGACAGTAATAGATTTACAAGATGATGCTTGGAGGGTAGGTGAAAAATAAATCAGCTTATTTTTTTTCAAAATGCGTAAAGACTCTAAACGTGTGAAATAGTTTGTATACAAAATGTCGCGTGAAAATTATATTCAGTTTAAAAAATGAATTCCAAAAAAATACCTGGTAACTCTTAATGAAAATTTAATGAAAAAAACAAGATAAAAAACTTGATGAATATCGAATAATCAGTTTAAAAACAATTTTGTACTTGCTTGACTTATAAAAAACAGTTGAACTTGCAAAAATGCTAATAGCTAAATTTAAAAATGGTAGTCTAATTTGTTAATCCAAGTAATAAAACTATTGAAAAGAAGGACCTTTTTATATTTTTAAAAATTTTAATGGCTGATGAACAAAAACTTTTTAATTGTGCACATGGAAATAAGAACCCTACGAGTTGTATTTGCTATACAAAACGTTTAATTTTTGGAAAAAAAACAAAACAAAGGCTCGACAGAAAATTTGCATCAAGAGCCACAACTTGTCGGAAACTCGAAGAATTATAAAGAGAGAAAATTCAATAGATGGAATCTCATCAGAAAATTTATTTTTTATAATATAAATAAAAAAAATGTTTTTATAAAAAAAATCAAGCCGTTAAATCAAATATCGTTATGGAAGGATATAGATACTTTGAAAAACCAAACCGTTGATATAAAAATTGTCATAATTCAGTTTTCAAAGTTTTATTTATGCTGGACAACATGGTTAGAATATATTTGTTTTTACCAATGCTTTTATTAACTCGTCGTCTCTGTTTCTCTGTCTGTCTGTTTCTCTGTCTGTTTCAAATCTTGCAATCAATTTTTGAGTCACTTCCTGATGATAGATTTTTTTCAAATTTTGCATACATGCTCAAAATAGAAGACAATGCAATATTCAATTATTAGTTTTACAATAAGTCAATTAATTTAGTTAATTTTCTTGAGGGTTTTATCGAGGGGTTTCTTGAGGGTTTTCTTGAGGGTTTTCTTGAGGGTTTTCTTGACCACAAAACGCTAACCGACTGGCAGACTATTTTACCAAGTTAACACGAACCACACTCACTGACCGCGATTCTCAAGCGTGTACGAAATTTTCATGAAAATAGTTAAGATATTTAAATTCGATGCTTTTTGATGATATTTTTATTATTATTACCAATGCTTTTATTAACTCGTCGTCTCTGTTTCTCTGTCTGTCTGTTTGTTTCTCTGTCTGTCTGTTTGTTTCTCTGTCTGTTTCAAATCTTGCAATCAATTTTTGAGTCACTTCCTGATGATAGATTTTTTTCAAATTTTGCATACATGCTCAAAATAGAAGACAATGCAATATTCAATTATTAGTTTTACAATAAGTCAATTAATTTAGTTAATTTTAATTAATTTCGATATTTCGATATAATTAAGATATTTCGACTTTAATATAAAATAAAAGAGTAATATAAGAAAAAATTGATTGCAAAATTTGTGTTTTAATTACATATAAGAGCATTGGTTTTAAAAATTCGTTTTTAATTTACTTGTTTAATTAGTTTAATTTTATTAAAAACTAGCGGGGTTATCCGGCGTTGCCCGGGGTTTTTAGAGGTTTTTCTAATGTTTGTCTCTCTCGCTCCCGTTTCCTTCTCCACTTTCCCGTTTTCGTCGCGTTCCCGGTCGCTTTTCCGCTCTCGGTCGTTTTCCAGCTCCCGATCGCTTTCCCGCTCAGAAGTTTTGTTATCGATTTTCTCTCTTGCTCGCGTTTCCTTCCAAGCTTGCTCTCCCGATTCCAGTCGCTTTCCGCGTTCCCGGTCGCTTTCCGCGTTCCCGGTCGCTTTCCGCGTTCCCGGTCGCTTTCCCGTTCCCGGTCGCTTTCCCGTTCCCGGTCGCTTTCCCGTTCCCGGTCGCTTTTCCGTTCCCGGTCGCTTTCCCGTTCCCGCTCACGCTTGCTCTCCCGTTCCCGGTCATGCTTGCTCTCCCATTCCCGGTCATGCTTGCTCTCCCATTCCCGGTCACGGTTGCTTTACCGTTCCCGTTCCCGTTCCCGTTCACGCTCATTTTCTCTTTTCCATTCTTTCATAACTTCTGTTAGCCTGTAAAACGTAAAATAGATTTGCTAAGACTATATATATATATGAATGTTTGTGGGTTAGTTTGTCTATTATAGAAACGGGAAAGCGACCCGGCATGGACAGCGAGCGGGAACGGAAAAGCAAGCGTGAACGGGAATGGGAGAGCAAACGTGAGCGGGAATGGGACAGCGACCGGGAACGGGAAAACGACCGGGAGCGGGAAAGCGACCGGGAGCGGGAAAGCGACCGGCAGCGGGAAAGCGACCGGCAGCGGGAAAGCGACCGGCAGCGGGAAAGCGACCGGCAGCGGGAAAGCGACCGGCAGCGGGAAAACGACCGAAAACGGGAAAGCGAACAGGAGTGGGAAAGCAGGTGGGAAAGGAAACGGGAGAGAAAGAGACAAACATTAGAAAAACCTCTAAAAAACCCGGACAACGCCGGGTATCTCCGCTAGTACATACATAAACACACACTCACAGACACACATACATGCACATACACATACATACATACACACATACATACGCACATACATTTATATATAGTTCCCGCTCGCTCACAACTCCGCTCCGCTCATTTTGTGACAGATTTCAAAAAAAAATTTTCTATATTTGATTCCCCTTGACTCTCAAGGTTGTGTGAAAATTTCATTACCATCGGATGAATGGTGTAGCAATGCATGAATACAATACCTATATACATACATACATACATACATACAAACATTCATTTTTATATATATAGATACATTTTACTAAATAAAAATTTAAAAAAAATTTATTTCCATTTTGGTTTTCATAAACAAAATTTTAAAAATTTTAAATACAAAAAACTAAAAATTTTCAGAATATTAAAATCCTAATTTCCGTATTCACCATCCTATATCTTAATGTTCTTCAACTCCAATGCGGCGGTTTTGCAGGAACGATTACTGAACGTGATGTTAAATACAAAAACGATTGCATTTACTGTGTGTTAGATGGAGCCAATAAAATCGTGAAAGCTGCTTCGTCTTTGCACTGTGCTATAATATGCCAGCTAAATCAAGAGTTTCAATGTTTCAAATTTCAATTCACTTTTGCTTCAAAAACGTGTGAACTTTACATGGCATGGTACTGCGGCTTGAATCAGGTTCCCGTCACAAGCAGTTGTAAAGCATTCCATATTACAGGTAAGTATTATTTTTAAGCATGTATGCCATTTCAGTAAAATGGTTAGTCTGCCATAATCCAGGAAATTTTGTATCCCAACAAAACTCAAAATCACATGTTTACTTAAAAATTTTCTTCTAAGTGTACGTAATGTCAAGCTAAGGTTTTCAACAAATGTTTCTTCTCTTTCACTAAAATCTGTTTTGTCAACGTCAAAAAATGGTGTAAACACAGTTTAATTTTTAATTTAATGATGTAACATTTTAAAGTTATTCAAAAAATCTCCTCAAGATTTATATTTTATGAAATTAAACTTTTTTGCACAGATATAAAAATCTTGTCACATTAACACATGGATGGGATATTTACAATGCATTATAGTGCCGTAACTAAAGATCGTTATGTAAAAAAAGTGGTGTATACGGCAAACTTTGAAATTTTGTTCAAAATATACGGAACATAACCGTGTCAAAAATCCCCGTTTATCCCACTTAAGGAATGCGAATTAAAAATGCTTTAAAATTTGTATCGAAATAACGTTGGAATGTGATTCCTGCTTTGACCAGTTGTGACACTGCCTTTGCCATGCTTAGTTCATGGTGAAGTGTCTGCTTAAATTCTACTGTGATAAGTTTGATATAAAAAGCTCAGCAAGTTTGAGCCAACGAAAATGATAAGCCGTTTCTGAGCTGCTTGAAGTTTTATATGGTAGCAATTTTGTGGGGTGGATGACACACCTGATTAGCTGTGTTTTATGTTGTATATGAAATTATGCAGCAAAACATTTACTTACCACCAACTGATAAAACTAAAATATTTCATTGTCTTTGATCTCATATGCAAGTTTTTGAATGGCAGTCTCTGTTGATGGAGATTTTAATACTAAGTGAATAGATTGGCAATTGCAGAATAATAAACTTGCATCTATAACAATCAATAAACATGCCCTTGATGATATTTCCGAAGTTATTAAATGTTGTTTCCAAATATATTTAGCAATGTTTGTGGAACTATACTTTGTATCGGTAAACAAATGGAATTTTGCGCAAATTTACCTGTTCCAATTGTCATGGCAGTGAGTGTAACAAATTTGTAAAACATTCTGAAACATATGACAGTATTTTTAGATCAGAAATTAGATGAAACTGTTTATAAGAATGAAAAGTTTTTCTGTGATACAGCAGAAACTGTTCTAAAGCAGGTTGCAATCTACCTCTGCCATTGCGATTTACAGAATGAGTTATTAATGGATGCTGTTTAGGACAATTTTTTATCCTTGTTAAATTCATTAAATTCTTGTACCTATATCGTCTTATGCTTTTGTGATAGATAAAGAATTTTTAATGTTTATATTACACGTTTTTGTTTAAGAACTTCACTTGCAATTAAAAGTGTTATTTAATTAAATAGTTTTGGTTTTTTAATTCTCAGCAGTTTGTTGCAAAATTGTAATTTCGGGTAGATCCGATAAAGTGCGTTAAAAATTGCTCAATTGGGATTTATGGGGATTTTTATTTTATGATTCAGGACATCATCCTGCATCCAACAATACAAAAATTATTTCTATACCAGTTTTTTCTAGGTTCTCTCTACCAGTGTTATTTCCATTAATGGTAATTGAATTAGGAATTGAAATAGGAATTTTTTTTTCTTGAGAATGGAAATTAGAAATAGGAATTAAATTTGGAATGGAATTAGAAATAGGAATGGAAATCACGTGATAAAAATGGAATTAGAATTAGAAGTAGAAATTATTTTTCAATCCAAAATGGAATTAGAATGAGAATTAGAAATTATTTCTTTAATAAAAATGGAATTAGAATGGGAAGTAGGAATTATTTTTTAAAATAAAATGGAATTAGAATGAGAAGTAGGATTTATTTTTAAATTTAAAATGAAAGTAGAATAAAGGATCTACGAAATTGCCCCGTTCCCATGATATATAAATAAAAGTCCCCTTTTCAATGAACTGTTTTTCTCTTAGTTGGTCTAAATATTGTGTCGTGTGTTGTGTGCTCATATTCATTTTTGTGACTTTAAAACTACAATGAGTTTATCAAAATCTTTAAGTGGTATTCTGGGAATTCTTTTCGTATGACGAAGATTCAGACAAATCAACTTGTCAGGTGACGGATGAAACTACAAAAGTGGCCTGCGGAACACAAATTACTGGCAAGAACACTAGCAACTTCGCGCCCATTTGAAGCGTTTTCACAAACAAGCATATGCTAACTGCATGAGCAAAGAAAAAGAAAGAAATGTTGTGAAAAGTCAAGCTGTATGATGTCATCTGCAGCAGCACACATCTGCAAAAGCACTAACATCAAAAATGCTGGATGATCTCCGTTACCGGTTCGCCACACTTCTAGACCCGAATACGGAAAACTTTAATCCGATTCCAGCGGCCGCATGTCTGCTTGATCCGACGATGGCACAAGCAATTATGTCCCCGGAATATGTAGAGCTGCTGCGTGCTGCTAAAGCTTACATAATCACCGTTTGTGAAAACGAGGAAAGTTCAGTGCAGGAAGTTTATGTGTCGGATTCTGCATCTGCATCCCTTATGGTGTTAACTCCAACATCATTAAAAATTTAAAATTTTTAAACAATAAAATTCAGTCTAATCGACTTAGAACTTGTGCTGGCATTAGCAGTATAAGTGAAAAAGATGCCGTGCATTATCAGCTGAACAACTACATAGCTGATATTGTAGAAGATGAGCGTAATGATGCACTGGATTTTTGGAAGCAAAAAACATCACGTTACAGCAAACTGTATGAGCTAGCCCAAGATTTATTGTCAGCTCCAGCTTCTCAAGCCTACGTGGAGCGGATATTCTCTCTTTGTGGCATCTTGACTGCAGGGCGACGCAACAGAATGCAACAGTCCTTAGAGATGAGAGCCTTTCTGAAACTAATTCATTTTGACCGATTAATTATTTGCATTTTGCTCTGGTTATTTTTGGATGTTTGGTTTAGTTATAACAATAAATGTTTGATAAGCTTGTTGTTGTTACTATGTATTATTATCTCTAAAGGGTTTTTTAAAGGAACGAATATAGTGATTGTTATTTTTAATAATGGAATTAGAAAATAATTTTTGAAATGATAATGGAAATAGAATAGAAATAGAAATCATTTTAGCAATGGTAATTAGAATTGAATGGAAATTATTGAAATTAAAATGGAATTAGAATTGAAATAGGAATTATTTGAAAAAAAAATAATGGAATTAGAATTGGAATGGAAATTATTTTGAAAAAAATAATGGAATTAGAATTGGAATGGAAATTATTTGTAAAAAAATAATGGAATTAGAATTGGAATGGAAATTATTTGAAAAAAAATAATGGAATTAGAATTGGAATGGAAATTATTTAGTGAATGGAAATAACACTGCTCTCTACGGTTGCTGTACTATTACGTCATGACACGCTTGTTAAAGATCACGAGTCTCGTGATAAAAAAAAACTCCAACTTTCTTTCTCTTAATGAAATAAAGATTTTATTAGTTGAAATTAAATAACCCTAAAAACAATTAAAGTTTAAACTAACTAACTTTTTCACAAGTTAAATGAGCTTAAAACATACACATTTCAGGCATATGTCCTGATCAATTCTCATATTTACCACTAACTGGAAGCTGCTACAAACTCTTAAATGGATATTGGAACTGGAACGACGCGAGACAGCAATGCAATCAGCTTGGTGTAAGTTATTTTTGTAATGTTTTTGTCTTATTTTAACAAACGTATTTTTAAAGTTTTAATAGAACTTTTTATAACAATAAAACAAATTAAAAAAACTTTCTTTACATAGTAAAATTGTATTAAATTTAAAAAAAAATTTTGATTTTTTTTTTAAATTTAGCTTTAAGGTAATAAAAAAGTGTCCCATTTTCTGTCATTTAATTGAAATTGAATTACATAGACTTATTTCCAATGAAAATAAAATTTAATTCCGTTTCACGTAATGCGAGCCAGTTCCAAGCCTGAATAAAAAGATGAGAGAACAAGTAAAAGAAAAAACGAGTTTTTAACACAAACTTTGATTTCAAATACATTTGATGTGTGTCTGTATGTATGTGTGTATGTATACGAAAGATGTTCAAATTAGGTTTTTTTTAATTGAATCATGTATTGTCATCCAATATAAAGATATGCTGAAAGTTTCAGCTTCCTAGCTAGTCAAAAAAGCTGGTTAAATTTACTTCCAAGATTTGCGAACAGAGAAAACTACACACACACACACACACACACAAAAACAGAGATTGTAACCTAATTAAAAGTTTGTAAAAAAGGAAACAATTTAAAATTAAAATCCACGACAAATTCCGTTTTGAAAGAACTATAAACAATGAAAAAAAAACTAAAAACTATTCAAAATGTTTCATACTTACTGCCACTTGCTGCATCATATAAAAATCTGTTTAACTTAAAAAAAAAAGAGAATTTGTGGGAAAGAAATAATTTCCTTTGTTGAATTTTTACATTTAAATTTTTACTTAAAAAAATCTCCACAGAACAATTCTCAAGAAATTTTTCCAGCAATGATAAACGATTCGGCAGAAAACAATGCAGTTGCTAATTATCTCAGTTTCCTTTATGATTCAGGTTGGCCTAATTCATTATTTATTTTATTGTTGTTTAATTAAAATATAGAAATAATATTTTTATTAATTATAATTACATTATTATTATTCAATATAAAATAAGAATTATAATAATGCAGTTTTGATACATTAGTTTAACAGCTGTTTTTAGCATTTTATACGGGTTCGATTAGAAATAATTTATTAAATTATTAAATGCAAATTTTTCAGTTAAAAAACAACTAGAAAATTATTGAAAAATTAAATTGTTTCTTAATAAGATCCAACAAAAGAGCTCTGCACTTTGAATTATCGCCAGTATTTCAACGTGTGGATTGGCGGTGTACAGAAAGAAAATGATTCCGATATCTTTGAATGGGAGCCATATCCAGGCTCTCCTAGGATACCCATGGTGAATACTTTCTGGGGTAAACACCAACCGAATAGTCTTGATTGTGAACCATGTCTGTCCATTATGGATAGCTACGACTGGAACAACATCGAATGCGAAGAGCCGATATGCGTACTTTGTGAGAAACCGCTGATCTAGAAGTGAAACTGAAGTTCAAAAGTTCATTGAAATAACAATTAATTGATTTAATAACTTTTACATCAAAAAATAATTAAAGATTTTCAGTGTTTTTATTATAAAAAATTTAAAAGTCAAAGATTGTAATCAAGCAACTAAAATTGGCTTAATCCTCAAAACAGCTAAACATGTTTTATGTTTGACTGCGTTTGGGCTATTTATAGTTTTTCAAAACGGTTTAATGAAATTGTTGTTTTGAGAAAAAAAAATTTATGTCTGCAATTTTAACGTTGATTTTGTATTTTGTTGTTGGAGTCCCAAAGAACCCCAATCTTTTTTTTCATGCAACATACAGTTATTGATTTTAAATTTTTTTTTTAGATCCTTAACTCATGTTTCTAGTCTATAATCAAAGCTTTAACAATTACCGCGTATGTGGTGGATATGCAATTCTTTACGGTTTCAGCACTTGCAGTTTGTCCTATGCTAACTGCCAAAGTCAAGAAACATTTCATCAATCTAATATAAAACTAGCAAGTTGACAAAATACATATTGATAATATCATCTTGAAAACTTAGTTTTTGTGACAGTAGGTCGCAATCTAGCTCTCTAGATTCTAGAATGTGTTTCACCTTAAATTCTAAGGCTTAGAACGTATAGTTAAAAAAATGTAGTTTCTTAAATGAGTATAGTTTTTCTTAAAACGTTTTCTAAAAGGAACTTGGAACAAATTTCAACAGAGTAACACAATCATTTTATGAAAAAATGTTTATTGCAAGTTGATAAAAGGTCAACAATTAGCAAAAGTATGTAAACTATACAAGTCAACACTAAAAACACGTCCAGAAAAATCCAAAGCAAAATATTTGAAATAATGAATGATGTCGTATCTTGTTGTACTGAAAACCCTTCATAAAATATTTTTGAAAATAACGTTTGACCACGTTTTCATTTTCTATGAATTAATGTCACAAACCGTCAATAACTAAGTTTTAAAATGTTAAAATGGTGGTCTGATTTATTGCCCAAAGTAATAAAAATATTTGGGAAAAACCCTATCAGTTTTTTTTTACAAATTCAAACGACTGAAAACCTTTTAATTGTGCACATGGAAATGAAAACGCCTCCAGGTTGTACTTGTTATACAAAACAGTCAATTGTTAGAAAGAATAAAACAAGGCTCGGCTGAAAATTTGCATCAAGACCCACCACTCACCGGAAACTCGGTAAATTACAAAGAGAAGAAATTCAATAGATGGAATCTCATCATAAAATTTATTTTTCATGTTATATAATTAATTATTAATTATAAATAATTCAATTACAATTAACTTTTCACAATTTTTTTTAATTAGCTAGTATTTTATTTTAGAGTATTTAGAGTATATGCACATCTTAAACTTGTCCTGTGCTCTTCGTTGAAGTAAAGCTTGGGAAAACAATCCCCGTCCTTGCCTACCTCTAGGAAATCACTTGACTGTACTGTAATGCTCAAAAGTACAGTTCCACCGTTTATAGAATCAAAATGCAAATTTCGTTTCTATTGTAAAACATTTCTCGCTGAAAACTATGTTTATTCATTGTCAAATCGAGTACATGAACTTAGTTGCTTTTTATACGTGCAATGCATGATAATTCTTTTGTGTCAAAACCTCCTTTGTTTTGGACAATTTATTTCATACTAAAAAAACACCAAACCGTTAGTATATAAAATGGCATAATTTAATTTGAAAAACGTCACTTATGCTGGACAACATGGTTAAAATATATTTGCTTTTTAATTTATTTAATTTTATTAAATTGTTTTTTCCAATAATTCAAAATTAATAACATACATATTTTCTTTTTTATTTTGGTTCTTTTCAACAAAATTTAAATAAATTCTTAATTTTAAAAATCAAAATATTTGTAGAATATTAAAATCCTAATTTCCGTATTCACCATCCTGTATCTTGATCTTCAACTGCAATGCGGTGGTTTTGCAGGAACGATTACTGAACGTGATGTTAAATACAAAAACGATTGCATTTACTGTGTGTTAGATGTAGCCAATAAAATCGTAAAAGCTGCTTCGTCATTGCACTGTGCTGTACTATGCCAGCTCAATCAAGAATTTCCTTGTTTCAAATTTCAATTCACATTTGCTGCAAAAACGTGTGAATTTTACACGGCATGGGACTGCGGTTTGAATCAAGTTCCCGTCACAAGTAGTTGTAAAGCATTCCGTTGCAACATGCATGATTTGGACATGATTACTCAATCCATTACACCTACCCTTGGAGTTACAACGATTACTCAATCCACTAAGCCCGTTGTGCTAGGAGTCACAAAGACATCAGTACAGGTAGCTCAAACTAGCCTCATAGGACTGCCAGGTTACAAATTTGTTTCAAAACTTAGAAACGGTAGAGGTGGTAGGGTTGGGTTGTTCATTAATTCATAGATAAGGTATTTCAGGATTGACTATGATTTTTCAAAGCTGCTTCGTCTTTGCACTGTGCTGCAATATGCCAGCTCAATAAAACATTTCATTGTTTTAAATTTCAATTCACTTTTGCTGCAAAAAATGCAAACTTTACACGGCATGGGAATGCGGCTTGAATCAAGTGCCCGTCGTGAGTAGTTGTAAAGCATTTCATAAAACAGGTGTGTAGAAGTTTTAATAATAATTTTGACAAGCGCCATTATCAAAGCTTCAAAAAATGACAGAAAATCGCCGTTAGAGCACATCTGCCATCAGAACTTTTTAAACATAATATTAATTAGCGGGGTACCCGGCGTTGCCCGGGGTTTTTTAATGTTTTTTTATTATTTTCCCTCTCCCTCACGTTTCTTTCCCCGCTTGCTTCTTGCTCCCGGTCGTTTTCTCGTTCTTGTTTGCTTTCCCGTTTCCGGTCTCTTTCCCGCTCCCGCTCGCTCTCCTGCTTTTTTCGTTTTCCCGCTTCCTGTCCTTTTTACGCTCGCTCTTCCGCTCTTTTTGTGTACTCAGACCTACCAAACGTACACAAAAATTTTCATAAAAATCGGTTCAGCCGTTTCGGAGGAGTGTGGACACAAACACCGTCACGAGCTTTATATATGACATGCACAAACAATTTTTTATACTAAAAAGAATCTTTGAAAAATTGTTTACACGGAAAGAATTTCACAACAAAAATATTCGGTGTTTATTTTAGACATAAACTTCTCCAGCTGAGTCCTTGATATCAAGCATAACAACTCTCCCTTTACATACCAGCTAAACAAATTATTTGGCTTAAACCTTATGATAATAAATACATATTGCCCGACGCAATAACGTTTGAACTACTTTTCGCTCTCACGATTTATTGAAACTAATAAACTTAAAATTTAGGAATCTCAGGCCAATGTCCCGATCAATTTACATATTTGCCAGTAACTGGAAGTTGTTACAAACTCTTAGATGGATATTGGAACTGGAACGACGCGAGACTGCAATGCAATCAGCTTGGTGTAAGTCGTTCATTTGGGGAATATTTTTGTTTTACTTTTATCTAAATTTATGTTTGTACAATGTCTGCGTATTTAAGTGTGTGTGTGTGTGTGTGTGTGTGTGTGTGTGTGTGTGTGTGTGTGTGTGTGTGTGTGTGTGTGTGTGTGTGTGTGTGTGTGTGTGTGTGTGTGTGTGTGTGTGTGTGTGTGTGTGTGTGTGTGTGTGTGTGTGTGTGTGTGTGTGTGTGTGTGTGTGTGTGTGTGTGTGTGTGTGTGTGTGTGTGTGTGTGTGTGTGTGTGTGTGTGTGTGTGTGTGTGTGTGTTTGTGTGTGTGTGGAAGCAAAAATATAAATAAAATTTATTAAATTTGATTTTGTGTTTTTATTGCATGGAAAATATCTTCCTAGAGCAATTCTCAGGAAATTTTTCCGGCGATGATAAAAGATTTGGCAGACCACAACGCAGTTACCGATTACTTGAGTTCTCTTTATGATTCAGGTTGAGTTAATTAACTTTTTATTTTAGTATTATCTTTTAAATAAAGTAAATACTGAACATGAATTAAAACAATTTTTATTGTTACGATATCGTCAATAGTATACGGGTTCTTCTGGAATGGTTTTATAATTTATTGAAAATAACAAAAAATAAGGACGATTTCTGAACACTTTTTTAAATGCTTTTATTTAACTTCACTCGTCTCTATGTTTGTTTGTTTGTTTGTTTGTCTGTGGTGATCAAATCTTAGAAACAAAAATTCACCCACTTTTCGATCACCTAGAGCTCTAAAACTTTCAGGAAAGCTTTATTCTGGATGACAATACGTGAATTTATGGTTTCCGACATGAATTAGGCCTTAAATCAATTAAAATTAATCAAATCAAATTAATTCCTGCCATCTAGCAGCTGTAATAAGTTGTTTATGTTTAAGTCGCCAGAGGTCCAAAATAATTTAACAGTACGGATGTTTATTCATAAGTCACCAGCGGTCCAAAATAATTAACAAGATTGAGCGTAATGATTGTTCTAGATTCAAAAATTTTAGTTCGTTGACTCAGATAAAGAGGCAAATAAAACCATTTTTTACATTTATTTTTTATCTTTACTTGTTGGTTTCTTGATGGCCAGGTAATCACAAATAACGATGATTCAACTTTTCCATAATTAGTTTCTAAACTCAATTATTTGAAATCAATCAATACGAAAAAGTCTTTAAACAGAGATATAAAAAACCCTTCTTAATCAAGTTCGTCCGGAACAGCATAATCGCCTCTGAAACATCCGGTAAGGTCATAAACGCAGAATACCTTTATTTTCACTCGTTGCCTTGACCGCAATTCACAAAAGACATGGTCAATTTTGTGACTGTTTGACGCAGTCTCTTCCAGTCTTGCTGGAGCCTGTGTAATCTTTTGATTCGGCGTTGTGGGCTTGTATACCACGCCAAATCGTTACATCTCAATTTCTTCATTAATGACTGTTGATCACAGCTGGCCTCCACTAGGTCATCGAGGACATCGAGGGTTCCACGCAAACTTACGACACAGCCAGTTTCCGACCTTTTACCGATTTTCAAGTTTTTAAACACAGGATTATCGTCAATGCAGAACTGTTCGACCCTCTTAAATTTCCGCTCCATCACTGCGAGCCACCACTGAAACACACAATCTTTGGCCAACCCGCTCTGAGACTCAGCCCCACTGGCATCCGTAGAAGCACCTTCAAACCCTCCAAAAAAACAGTCCTTTCAATACCTACACTTCCACATCGGTCAGCAGCATCCCAACAAACTTTTTCTACCTGTCCTCCAAACATCCGGGATAGCAACCTCCTCAGCCGACTCATCCGACTCACATGAGCGCTCCAATCATTAGACATCACTTGGAGTTTTGTTCCGCATTTTTTAAAACTATTTTTCTCCAAGACACACTTATCCCCAATGTCTTGAAACTGATGACCGCTTAATAAATCTGGCCGCCATGCAAAAACCGTAAAACATCCTTTCCAGACGCCGCATTACAAGTGTCATCATCACACACCAAATTCAAGCTACTGCCACCAAACACGAAACTGTCGAAAACCTTTTCTACAACAAGAATATCTTTGGTAAATTTGATCGAGCAATCCTCCGAAACTTCTCCAATGGATCCGACGATCCATCAGAGTCCAGCAACACTCAGCTACAGCGCCCCGCAACAAAACTGGATCAATTCTTTTTTTTTTTGTATATTCCTCGTGCCATACCTGATCTGCGCAGTCTGTCCGGCCGTCATCTGTCGCATGTTCTGAGACACAGCAGGTGGACACTGGTTTAAACTTGCCATCGAGACAACATTCAGGCAAACCATTACCAGAAGATCCCATAATTTTATTCATTTGTTTGCTGTTCACTGGCAGCATCGCCATATCAGCCGCTGCTATTCCGTCTTTAGGACAAACCTGACCACAAGACCGACACAATTCATATCTCGTTCTCTTCTTGTGCTGCTTTGTTTTTCCCCCATCATGTTCATAGCTGTTTTTTTATTTCCCTCATTTCTGCTATCAAGTTTGTGTTCAAATTTGAGGCCGATAGATACATTCATTATTGCAATTAAATTTCCGTTTTGAAAAATAATTGTAACTAAATTTTTTAATGTGTTTTTTTTAAGATCCAGCGCAAGAGCTCTGCACCTTGAATGATCGATATTACTTCAACGTGTGGATTGGCGGTGTACAGAAAGAATATGATTCCGAAATATTTGAGTGGGAACCATATCCAGGCTCTCCTAGGATACCCATGGCGAATACATTTTGGGATAGCACCCAGCCCAACAGCCTTGATTACCAGCCGTGTTTATCCATCATGGATTCCTACTACTGGAATAATGTTGAATGCGAATCGCTTATATGCGTACTTTGTGAGAAGTCACTGTCTTAGAAGTGGAAGTAATTCATGAAAATGTAATAAATTAATGTTTTAGTTTTTTATCTAAAAAATTCGTATTGATTTAAACTTTTTTTGCAAAAACTCTTGTTATGATATACAAATTTCATTTAGTGACTTAAAATAAATTTGAATTTGAAATTTTCTAAATAATTTACCTATGGGATCCAAGCAGTTTTTTTTTTAAATAACTCATTGTACTTTACACCAAGTGTTTTAAGACTTATTAAGAGCTGTTTGTCGGAAATACCTTTCGCGGATCATAATTTTAATAAAATTGGCACTGAGGAATAAAAACCAGAGGATTGGCATATTTTCATAGATAGTTCGAAGCGTAGTTTAAAAAGTGTATTGAAACACAATGGAAATTTGTATGACTTAGCAACTCTACAACACTGAAAGAAATCGAGTAAATAAGTTGGTTTTAGAGAAGATTCTATGGTTATTTGCGTTGACTTGAAAGTCTGGTTTAATTTCCTTAAAATACTAATATCATTTAACAGTATATTTTTAAAAATATTTTATCACCATTTGTTCGCATCTATTACGAGTGCGTCATGGCGTCATTTTGGGAAGAAAATAAATCGAAATTTTCTGGAAATTTGTTGGGAAAAATACCTACGACTATCCCCTTCTCGGTCATCAGCAACGTTGGGGGAAAAACTGTATTGTAGTTTAGAAAATTTTTGGAAAAAGTACTTACGACTACCTCCCCGCCAGGGGCGTCATTTCAGCAAAACCTGGAGGGGGGAGAATCTATAAAACCCACAGATTCCAAAATTTTATTTTTCTAATGCTATATTTTTCTTAAAAAAATAGCGGATGGTCGGGGATAAGGTAGTCATAGATATTTTTCAAAAAATTTATCAAAACCTGATACCCTTTTTCCAAAAAAAACTGGGACTGGAGAAAAAAAGTAAGTTGTAGCTAGTGACGGATTTATGGGAGGACCCACATCGTGTGCCCCCATTCATCAGCTAATTTTGGAGGCAAAAGTGTTTAAGGTTTTCACAAAAATTTTAGAAAAATACCTACTACAATTGCTTTCTCCAATCATCAGCACTGTTTGGTTGAAAAATTTACAGATATGATTTTCTAAGGGCTTATTCCTTAGACCTTGCCCAGGGTGCTAAAAGCTCTAGCTACTCCACTGTAGTTGCTGGGTTGTCTTGACATATTTTTACAAACTTTTATTTAGGTTACAATCTCTGTTTGTGTGTTTGTGTATGTGTGTATGTGTGGGTAACCGGATAAAACAGAACATGATGAAACAGAACATGATAAAACAGAACATGATAAAACAGAACATGATAAAACAGAACAGTGAAGAAACAGAACAGTGAAGAAACAGAACAGTGAGAAAACAGAACAGTGAAGAAACAGAACATTGAACAAACAGAACAGTGATAAAACAGAACATCGCGTTTATTATTTTCAATTCTTCGCAATAATAGCTACAAATCGGTTTTATATAACTTTCATCTACTTCTTTGTATGTTTCCGTTGTCAGCTATTGATCCAGAGGAAATGTAGGAATCATCCTACAACAGATTAATTTGTGTTTGTGTTTGCTTTATATTCTTGTTGCGGTGCACTGACGGTTTTTCGCTGATAACTTTTTTGTTTGATTGAATATTAAGAAACTATTTTGACAAAGGTAACCGGATAAAACAGAACATGATGAAACAGAACATGATAAAACAGAACATGATAAAACAGAACATGATAAAACAGAACAGTGAAAAAACAGAACAGTGAAGAAACAGAACAGTGAGAAAACAGAACAGTGATAAAACAGAACATTGAACAAACAGAACAGTGATAAAACAGAACATCGCGTTTATTTTTCTCAATTTTTCGCAACAATAACTACAAATCGGTTTTATATAACTTTCATCTACTTCTTTGTATGTTTCCGTAGTCAGCTATTGATCCTGATGAAATGTAGGAATCATCCTACAACAGATTAATTTGTGTTTGTGTTTGCTTTATATTCTTGTTGCGGTGCGCTGACGGTTTTTCGCTGATAACTTTTTTGTTTGATTGAATATTAAGAAACTATTTTGACAAAAGAGCAAACTTTTTAATCTGGGCCTATTCTAGTTCATTTCTTATTAAATGATCAAAATAATTTTCCCGTGAAAATTCACTCATGCAAATGTTGCGAACACATTAAAAACACATTATTGCCAGATACCAGTGTCACAGTTGAGAGAATTCTTACCAAATCATAGTTCAAACTTGGACTTCTAGATATATATTCTTGGTACAAAGTTGGTTATAAAAGAGTTTGCTTATACAAAATATGTATTTACATCTACAATTTCTGTGCAAACAGGGTGAGCAAGTTATATCCAGCAGTGATGAGATTCAAACATCGAAAAATAATATTATTAACTACATTATCAAATAAAACTTTAATTTTATGATAATAGTTTAAAATATTTCATGGCGTTTTAAATTGGAGCAATTTGATCTTGGACATTTTGTATATCACGAAAAAGTTGAAAAAATATACGTAATGTTCTGTTTTATCACTGTTCTGTTTAATCAATGTTCTGTTTCTTCAATGTTCTGTTTTCTCACTGTTCTGTTTCTTCACTGTTCTGTTTGTTCACTGTTCTGTTTTATCATGTTCTGTTTTATCATGTTCTGTTTTGTCATGTTCTGTTTTATCATGTTCTGTTTCATCATGGAACCGTATGTGTGAGTGTCTTTCTCTGTACGCAAATCTTGCAAGTAAAATTTAACCAGCTTTTTGACTAGTTAGGAAGCTGAAACTTTTAGCATAGTTTTATATTGGATGATATACATGATTAAATTTAAAAAAACCTTAATTTGAACATCTTTCATATTTCTAAATCGAATGTATTTGAAATTAAAGTTTGTGTCGAAAAACTCGTTTTTCCTTTACTTGTTTAAAGTTGTGATAATGTTGGTGTAACATTTCATTTTCAAATCCCTGAACATATCGATTTTTCAAACCTGATCCGTTATATAGATACAAAATCCCAATTAAGCCCGGTCCTGATCATTTTCATTATCACAAAAACCCATGTTTAAGCTCAATAGCCTCGACCCATGCTGATTTAATGTTTTTAAATGAAAATCAATAAACTGAGTTTATACAATGCATACTACCTATTTGCTAACGCAAGGCGCTGCCCCAGGTTTCCAAAATCAATCTTCTTCAGAAACTTTGTAGCTATTTGTTTTTTAAGAATACATTTTTTTCGCCAATTCCTTAGGGGGAAATCGCCCCCCCTGCCCCCCGCAAATGACGCCTCTGCTTTCCGCCTCTCCAGGTCATTATCTATTTTTGGAGGAAAAAAGTGTATAAAAGTTTTGATAAATTTGGAAATGTTGAGTTTTAGTGAGAACAACTGAAACCATTTTTGAATTTAGGAAGAAAAATGACTTAATAATTTGTTGAAATATTTTAGCATCAGACAAACATTTTTTGTGGCCCAGTGTAACTAATATAAACATGAATAGGACTCGTTATGAATCATCTTCTGAGCGGAAAAACGCACCCAACAAGAAATTTTCATTAACATCATTGGGGAATCCCGTGTTCCTTATTTTTTAGTTTGGCATTAACCTCTTTAGCATTTTTTAATGAAATTTTATTAAAATGAGCATGTCAAAACGTCACCGGGATCTTTTAATTTCTAAGAGGTTTTTTATGGTAAAAAATCTCCAACTGACCGAAACATTTCGGGCCGCAATGAGAAGTAATCGAATTATTAATGAAGACATGGAAGAAGAAATCATGGTTATCATAAATAATTTATTTTTTAGGTTGCGTTTTAGTATATCGTCCTGAGTAATTTTTGTATACTTTATAGTTTAGTAAAATTCAACATAAATTAATTTGCTTATTTCTTGTATCCTGCACTGTTATGTATCCCCTCCCCAGGATTATCTATTTGTACATATATCTACAGTTTATGTTAGTAATTAGTTAGTTGCACAGACTTTTCTATTTGTGTTTTCAAGAGCATGTCAACGAATATAGAAAAGAATGGAAAATTTCTTGACATTTTAGCAAAGAGAGGTCCCTATGCATACGATCAGTTTATTTCCGCCTTAAAACAGTCAGACCAAGATTTTATAATAAAAGATTTAGACCCTTCTCAACACATTGGTAAGATAATGCTTCTATTTTTTTTAAATGTTCTATTTCCATAACTTAAAACTATTTGATTTCTTTTTCAGATGAAATTGTGATCAAGATTGATGGTTTGTTTATTGAAATTTTTTTTTTCTCATAAAAACCTTAAATTAAGTGGCTTTTATTTTAGATGAGAAACCGGTATTTGAAGACCCGCAGAAAATTGTCAACGATATCGGTTGTTTTTTGTTTGTTCATTTAATTATATCTTATCAGAAGTTAAAACATGATTTCTTATATTTACAGAAAAAGGTTTGATTGAACTTGTCGACAAGAAATATTTAAGTAGAATTACTCGAGGAATACAAAGTCAGGTATAATATTTTTTAACAACTTCTTTGACTTGCTTAGTATTATTGAAAGAACAAATTGATTTATCATTTAAATGTTTCATTACTTTAGGCAATTTTCTTTATTTTTGCTTATCTTCTATTTGTCATAAAAAAATTTGAATGAAAATAAAGTTTGAATCAATTTCTTGTCTATTTATAAATTTAGGGATCCTCAACTGTTTATCAAAGAGGCCCAGACCAAAAGGGCAGGGTTGTTATTATAAACATCGAAAATTTTTCCAAATACGATTATCGAAAAGGATCTGATAAAGATTTCAAAAATCTGAAGACCATGTTTGAGCTCGTGGGTTATGAAATTTCAGCATTACCTGAAGGGGGGTATTATAAAAATGACGTTAGTTTTTTTTTTCTTTTAAATTAAAACTATTCTATATTTCTTAACTGATATGTCTCTGTATATATTAAAACAAATTTAGGTTATTTTGAAATTTCTTGATGACGAGCAAGAAAAGATGAAACGAGAAGGCTCTCGATATTTTGTTTGGATTCTGTTTGTCATGTCCCATGGAGAAAATAGTTGTTTCGTTTCCTCTGATGGAAAAGAGATTCCAGTTAAAAATGTTTTAGATAAATTTGATGGAGATAACTGTGTCACATTAAAAGATGTGCCTAAATTGTTCTTTTTTCAGTGCTGTCAGGGATGTTAGTAGGCTATAGTCGTTGTTGTTGTAATATTTGTATGAGAATGTTATTATAATTCTTTTTTTTCGATTCACCAAATATTGGGATTCTGATGTTGTGACACGTTTGAGCTATGATGCTGCTGCTTGCGAAGTTTTGATGTTTTTATTTAATTCACAATTTTTTTTATTTCAGTAAGAATCTAAGGCTCATAAAATTATCTTAGATATAATTCTTAAAAAGAGAAAAAAAACATTACCTGTTTTTTAATAATTTAGAAATATTTGCCAGGCTTCATATATACACAGTTTAAATCTCAGTCAAAAAATTTAATAGTTTTTCAATTACAAGAATAAAAATGTATTTATATATATATATATATATATATATATATATATATATATATATATATATATATATATATATATATATATATATAGTTAGTTCGGCAGTTCAAGCCTCACCGGCGTCACCAGCGTAACTCCCTTAACTCCCTTAAGCAAGGAGTTCACTCGCATTGCTAAAGGGGTAGGCGCCTATAAATGGCTGCCTCTGCAAAGAACCCTTCAGTGGCCTTGAAGTCCTTTAGGATTTACGCCACTCTAAATATTGTCAAACATTATTATTATTATTATTATATATAAACTTTTTAAAAATCTAACACTTTTGTTTGTGGCTTATAAGAGTTTTTTTAATGTCTTTATTATTTTAAGGGAAAACAATTTTTGTCGTTAAATATAAATGATAAAGTTATTTTGTCAATGAGTCTTCTGATTGATTGCAGCAAGTGAGGCAAAGGGTGTTCAAGCAAATGTAACAGTGAGTAATAATAAAGGATTCCCTTACATGAGAGAAGCTGCATCTCTGACTGCCATGGTTGAAACAAACAATCCAGTTCATAA
Source organism: Erpobdella octoculata (assembly GCA_963978895.1). Taxonomy (NCBI): domain Eukaryota; kingdom Metazoa; phylum Annelida; class Clitellata; order Hirudinida; family Erpobdellidae; genus Erpobdella; species Erpobdella octoculata. The sequence continues at coordinate 3,380,932 of OZ022243.1, read as the reverse complement.
AAAAGCTCACACTTTTGAAGCTTACTGTTGCCTTAGTGGTTAGCATTATTGGTATTATTGTTTTGTTCTGTCTCTAAGTATTATGGTCTCAATAGTTGGATATTAGTAGCTTTAGTGGTTTATATTGCGGTCAGTATTGATGGTTTTTATTGTGGCTGGTAGTATTGATATAGTAGTTTAGTTGGATTTATTTTTAATCATTCATCTTTGGTTAAAGGAGAAGCATCTTTTAGACACCCAGAGTATGGAACTTGGTTCATTTGCTCTATAGTTTATGTCTTTTCAAGATTCTCGTGGCATGAAACCGTGCAATCAATGATGACCAAGGTTATCACTACATTCAATCAGTGATTATTTTGTTAAAAAAATACAAATCTAAACTTTCCAGATTTTCAGTTAACAGTGAACTTTTTTCAAAAACAAGTTGATGACCAGGGTTTAAGTGCTAGTTCACTTTTTCTCATAAAGAAAGTTGATAACTGAGGTGTAATCTAGTGAGGACACCCCTCTAGTGGGATGTCCTCACCCCTCTAGTAAAATGTGAGGTGCCCCCTAGTGACTTTTCTGATTCTGGGTGAACAGTTAGTGAGAAGTCTCAGAAAATGCAATAAAAATGTTAGTTATTGCTGACTGGACTACTAGATGGAAGACTATCTTTGTGATGGGCCACAAATTAATACTGATAAAAACCATTTCGACATACTTTTTGCGGAAGCAGAGGCTAGTTTGCTGCATCCTTTTGCAGTTCAGACTGATATGTTGCTAGTATATTCTATTTCAGCAGCATATGTTATTACCTTAATTCTTGAAATTACAGAGTATGAAAACTGATTTAAGTAGCTATTTTGATACTATACTGAATTATTTAAATTTGGAGAGAATTATATGCATGTGTAGATTGTGTAGTCTGCTTAGTGGAAGACAAAGATATCGCTTAAAAATAAACTTAGAAAGGTATTTTTTGAGTCAATTAAAAGATTGATAGATGTGGAAATTCAAAATACTGTGATTTTGGTTAACTGCATCTGAAACTAAAATAAAATGATTAGCTGAAACTAAAATTCTTAGAAAATTCAAAACTGTAAGATAAAAATAATTTTTGTAGCAAAACATAATTTAAACTAAAATTATATCTGAAAGTAAATAACCCCTGCATTTAAATATGCATTATTTATTCTTGTTAATTCTTCATAAATTACATAATTATCATATTCCAGACAAACAACTTGGTGACTAAGTTCAAGACGGACAAAGATTCAATCCAACAACCACAAAACTCTTCAACCTTGAACATGGATTTGTATCTTCTGTAAACCTGATTGAAATTTGTTGGTCTTTAAAACTGCTAGGCTTTTTCCATGGAAAGAATCTTCAGTTTTTTAGTCAATTGCAAGTTAACATTTCCAAACAATTTGAATTTATTATTCTACTTTGTTGTTTTTAGAAAATTATTCTAAATTATGTTTGAAAATTTTTTTTATTAAATTTATTTTTATAAAATACTCTTGATTTTTGAGCAAGTTTTGTTACGAATGATTAGTGATTTAAAATATTTGTTAATTTTATGTGTATTCCTCGGTGCCTTTTTATAAAGCTGAATGTAATCATGTTATTACAAATAAAATCAACTTTTTAGTTCTGTTTTATCAAATGTTGCTCACCTCTTTACTTTTCAGCTAGTGATGAAAAATTCTGGAAAATTTCTATCAGTGAAAATTTCCATTTAGTGGAAAGTTTTATTTTAATTATATTTAGTTTAATATATATATAATTATATTTTGTTATTTATATAAATGTTTATAATAATGAGTAAAGTCGTTTACTGAGTCATGTTGTCCCAATACTGTTCTCCATAAATTTCAGCATTGCTACTGTTGAACGATCTAATCATCTAACAAGGAGTTATCTATCCAAAAAGACGAAAAATAGAAATATGTTGGAAATGATGCGAATTGCTAGCATCGTTTATAATAGTGGCCCTGAGGTACTTACGCATTTTTCGTCCGTAAATATTTGTTCATTGAGGTTATTTGATCACAACTATCACAAGTGACCGAATTTCTCTGGTTTAGACTTTAAACTTTAGAGATGTCTGATACAGAGAAATTAATAAAAATGGGACAAGATACTGGAAGAACGTGAAGAAAAAAAGCTGAACGTGAACGTGGAGAAAAAGGCTGAACGCGAACAACGAAAGCACGAATTCCAAATGAAAAAACTGGCAAAACCATAAATAGAAGCTATTAGGATTCCTTATCCGAAATTCTCCGAGGTGGATAACATCGAGGCGTTTCTACTGGGATTCGAGTCATTGGCAAAAGCCAATTATCACTTTTGGAAAGATTGAGGAATGCTTTCGGCATCGTTGCTGAGTTCGAAAACATTGGAGGTGTTTGGCCAACTTAACAATAGTCAGATGCAAGATTACGAGTCGGCAAAAGATGCACTTCTTCGTCGTTCCGAGAATCAGAGCCTGAAATAGAAGAGATTTTGGAGCAATATCTAGTGCTAATGTGACTGGAATTGATAGTTATACCTCAGACGTTGGTGGTATCGCGGGTAGGAAAAATGTATTGTTTTTGTTCCTGAAGGAGCAGTTTTTGGAAAGTGCCCGTCGGGAATGGTTGAGTACGCTGTAAACAAATTTCATAAATGGTGCTGCCACTATTATTGTTAAGATCCCTGTTTTTTACTGCTTACTGCGACTTTTGCCCCTTCTAGAAAATTAAAAATTATACGCCTATGCTGGAAGAAGCATCGTTATCACAACAGCTCTAATTAAAACATTTAAAACCACATAGCTTTGAGAAAAACATGGCGTGGACTTGGTGAAAAGAAATATATTTAATGATATCTTAATAGTTTATTTATTGAATAGCTGGGAGACCCGGCGTTGTTCGGACTTTTTTCAATGAATACCTGATAATTATTCTCTAATTAGCTAGTTCTAAACATTCTAAAATTCTCACACTTATTAACTTATTCGGTGCAAAAGAAAGTTTTTTGAAAAAAAAATCTAATTACTTCGCCAAAAAAAGGAAAGGAAATGGGCATTAAAACAAAATAACAGCTACATCGTTAAGTAAAAGGAACAAAATAATTGAATTAAAAATATTTCTAACTACAGTTTTAAAATTATTTTAAAAAATCCCGATTAAATTTTCTTCGTTATCGCCACGCTGGGCCGCACTTGAATTGAACTTTGATATCAAATGGGGGGCCACAAAATATCATCCAGCGGGCCGCATGTTTGAGACCACTGATTTATTATCTGGCAGCTCGATAAAAACAAAAAAACGACATTTTTGATGAGGTACTTCTAGTAATGAAAATAAAACTGAATACGAATTATTTGGGTAGAAGTTATGTTATCAGTGTCGAACAAATATAACGGTAATGGCTGCCATTCGAATAAACAAAAGTCAATGAAGTCACAACTACAAGCCAGCTTGCCTCACAATATCATCCCACAAGCATGATTAACGTTGCTATCTAAAAAAAAGTACTGAAACAAAACAAACCAACATTAAGACTGCAATAAACACAAAGATAATACAAATGGATCGTGATAGAGAGCAATTATCGTTAACAAATGTTACTATTATTTATTTATTTTCTGATGATGTTCCAAGCAAGCAATTTTTCATTCCGTCGTATACAACCGAAAACTTTAAAAATTACCACTCAGGATCTCGAGAAATTTAAAGAAAACCTTACAAGTATGGTCGTATTATGAAACAAATATAAGCCAATTAACAGCTTTCAGCAGAAAACATTTAGTAACAGCCATGTATTCGTGGATTACGTTTTTCGCAATGATACCTTTGATTTCGTCATCACTGGGAGCCGGATTGTTGGCAACTAGCAGAATGTTTACTAACAAGATGCGAAAAACACCATACTGTGTAGTTGGAGTTGCAAACAAGACATTTGAAGTGGATTCTAAGCAGCAATGTGCCTTGCTGTGTCTGGTTGTTGAGGGTTACCAGTGTCGAAGGTTTCAATTCGACAGAGTCACTAAAATGTGTGAAATTCTCAATATTTTGAATCCTTCAACTCCTGCAAAATCTGATAAAAACACTTGTGAAGTTTATAAGCAGTCAGGTTAGAAAATCTCAGAATCTGTAAAGCTTTATTGTTTGAAGATGAAAAAAAATAAAAATGACAATTATATGTGGATGTTATATTCTGCATATCTATATAAACAATATTTTGTTTGAAGAGATATGTGCCAAAGAATTTGTCTATGTGTCTGAAATTCCTGCATGCTACAAACTCGAAGTTGGGGCATGGAACTGGACAGAAGCAAGAAACCAATGTAATCAGCTTGATGTATGTGAAAATAACTATTATTTGTTATTAACTAGCGGTGCTACCCGGCGTTGCCCAGGGTTTTTAGAAGTTTTTCTATCGTTTTTCTTTTTCTCGCATTTTTTTCTCGCTCCCGTTTCCTTCTCCCGCTTGCTTTAACGCTCCGTCTCGCTCTCCCGCTTCCCCTCTTTTTCAGCTCGCTTTCCCGCTCCCGGTCGCTTTCAGGGTTCCACTCGCTCTCCCGTTCACGCTACCACTTGCTCTTTTTTCTTTTTTGTTCGCTTTCTCGCTAGACTCGCTTTCCCATTCCCGCTTGTTCTTCCGCTTCCGCTCGTTCTCCGGCTCTCTTTACGCTCACGCTCTTTTTATTCCTCTTTTTCTCCCTCCTAATATTGCTGTGTTCATATAACGTAAAATAAATTTGCTAAAAATTGCTTGAAACCTTCAAACTTTGTTACGTAAATTAAATTTTAATTTTGTTACGCAATATAATCTTTGATGTTCTTACATGAACACTTTTGGCCTAGAAAGTTTTTTGGTCATAAGACATTTTTAAAAAATAAAAACTACCCTATCTCTTTATGCTCTTTGAGATTTACTTCCATGCAGAATTTCGTTAATATTATACCAATTCAGAAAAACGAAACAATTCTATATTTATTATCAACTTCGTATAATTCGTATTATTATCGGTATGAAAAGTAGTTCAACAGCGTCATTGGATTTCACTACAGTAAATCTATATATGTAAAAGAACATGTCCCGACTGACTGATAATCAACGCCGAGCTAAAACGCCTCATCCTAGCGACGTGAAATTTAGAACTTGTATTATTTTTATAGCGTATGCACCCGCTAAAAAGTTTTTTAAAAATTTTGCCCCGAGGAGATAAAACAGAAAAATTTTCTAAAAAAACGCATATCTCAAAAATCAAAAATGAGATGGTTTTGAAATTTGGTATCTAGATTCTTCTCACAATTCTTTGAAAATTTGGTTTCCAGGACCTCAAATGTGGGGGGAAATAGGACTATTTGTTTTTTTTAAATAACTGCTACTCAAAAACTTTAAGTGCTACAGATGTAAAATTTAGTATTTACTCAAAAAATAAAGATATACGAGTACGAGTTATACGTACGTGTTTTACCAATTTTTGATAATTTGGTTTCCAAGACCTCAAATGTGAGGAAGAAAAAAAATCATTTGCTTGAAAACTCCAAATACTAAAATGTGAAAGTTTTGCAATTTAGTACTGAGATTATTTTTACAAAATAACAAAATACGTGTTTTAATAATTTTTGAAACCTTGGTTTCCAGGACTTCAAATCTGGGATGGAAAATAGGGTTTTATTTTTCTAAGAATAACTGCTACTCAGAAGCTGAAAATACTATTAATATAAATATTATTATTTAGATACTACTTAGAAAATAAAATTACAGAAGTTATACTATTTTTTTTCTATTTTAGCTTCCAGGACTACCAATTTAGGGTGGAAAAAAGGATTATTTGCTTTAAAACTCATTATCTAGAAATGTGAAAATCTTAAAATTTAGTATTTAAATTTTTATTTAAAAAAATAATAAGATACGTATTTCTGTACTCTACTATGGATAAACGGCTCAAATTCTCTAATTTCAAGCGAGCGAGACCACGACGGGCACTGCTAGTTAAGTATATTTCGAGTATGCCAGATCGATCGTCTTTGCCTCCTAAGTGAAGTTTGAAATATTCCGATATTTCCGATTGTAAACAATTCAAACGTGGTTGATATTTTCAATTTAGCACTAAATTGTATTTACTATTATTTGCGTTAAATATATATTTTGCACATTGCAGCAAGATAACCTTTTAAATATCATTTAAGTAATTTTTATAATTGTTTTTCTTTTTTTTATTATTGAAGCAAAATTCAGGACAAACATTTCCAGCTATGATGAACAGTGCTGAGAAATTTAAAACAATTGGAAGTTATTTGGAAAACGTTAAATCAGGTTATTATTGTTATTAGTTTTTACCGTAAATTATTTTTTATATATTCAAAATTATTTTAATACACTTATTTATATTTAAAATATGTTTTACATGTTTAATTAAACTTTCAATTTAACTGTATTTGAATAATAAATTGAGTCAAAATTGCTGCTCACATATATAGAACGTTTTTATAGCTAATCCAGTGACAGCAACGTGTTTTCAAACAATCTGGATAACCTACTACATATGGATCGGGGGTAGGCAGCTTACTCCTAACAGCAACGTGTTTGTGTGGGATCCGTTTCCAGGCTCAAACGGGGTAACCATGCAGTCGACATTTTGGAGCCGCGATCAACCTGACTGTCTGGACATTGAAGCCTGTATTAACATCTTCAATGATTACACCTGGAATAATTATCTCTGCAGTGCTAAGTTTTGTGTCCTGTGTGAAATGTTTCCAAACGATTAGTAATTATCAAGAAGTAGATATCAAATGCTTGACTAATAAACTTTATGCAAAATTATTATCGAATTACTGCAAGCTAATATTGTTTTTTTTTTGGATCTAACATTGATCTAACAAGTGCCAGTGCTTTGTAAAACTGAATATACATAAATCAATAATGGTTTTCCTCTCATTTTTCAATAAATAAAATTTTCTTCAAGTATATCTCTTCAAATAATTACTTGTTTAGAACAGGGTTGTCAAACGCTTGGCCCGCGAGCCACAAAGTGGCCCTCGTTGTCTTTAGCCGTGGCCCGTGTTTTCACTATCTAAATAACAGATGCCATAAAATCAAATGAATATTATGTTTTTTAAACTATTTTTTACTGTAACTCAGGAATAGGGCAGCTAATTACAGTTCTTAATATAATTATTAAAATCAGATTTTTTAAATTTATTGCAATACGATTAAAACTACCGCCTCATTTTTAATAAAACCAGTAAAAATGGTATTGACTACTTGGTTAGCAGAACCCTAATTATATTTATTTTTTAAATATGGCTTCCGCTTGTGCTAATAAAAGACGTAGATTTGAAACTGAAATTGGACACGGAGGTCGTCTATTTAATCCATCTTGGACAAACGAATATTTTGTAATTGAGCAAAATAATTCAATTAAAGATGAAAAGAATGAGTTGGACTTATTTTCACACCCATTTTCCATTAAAGTTGAGACAGAGATGAATTTCAAATGGAATTGATAGAACTAGAAAACAATAAAGACTTGAAAGAAGTTTACAAAGATGTTAAATTGTTAGAATTTTATAAAGAAATACATGAACATTAAAGTTTATCCACATTTTTGCAGACACGCCATGAGATATTTTCCCCTTTGTGGAAGCACTTACAATTGTGAACAATTTTTTTTCAAGAATGAAGCATGTTAAATCAGAGCAGTAGAGCAGAGACATAAGTTGAAAAATGAACACCTCACTGATACACTTCGGATTTCATCATCCACTATAAAAGCTGACATTGATTATTTGTGTAAAAATAAACAACGCCAAGTTTCCCATTAAATACATTTTTTGACAATATTGAAATTGAATTAGTTGTTTTTAATTATAAGTTTGAATAAAATAATTTTTTACTTAGTGGCCCTCGTGTTGTAATCAAAATAAAATAATGGCCCTGGCTGCAAAAAAGTTGGACAACCCTGGTTTAGAAAACATAGACGCTTGCTTTCATTAAGCTATATATAGACTGGTAGATCTAGCAGTTTTTCGAGGCAATATCGGAAATTTTAATAGACAAGCCAATTTTTATACCATTCAATAGAGAATATGTTGTAGAATGTCTGTATGAAGATACCACGAATGAGCAGTTATGGTACTCTAGTTATTAATGATTTTAGGCGTACTCTTTTGTCTCATTACGTAAGACAATGTCGCGTTACGCGCAGTAACATATTTACTCGCTCAGCCAATAAGAATTCAATAAAGGCTCGTTTTCTATGCTATATTTGCGTTGTCTTTGTATTCATTTTGCATTGCCGGTTTTATCGCGTTTGAATTCGATTTCTCTTCAATATCTTAATTTATTATTTAAGCCTTCGATTTTGATTTGGACAATTTTGGATTCTTGGCAGCGTTTTTTTTAATTTCCTATTCATTTATATAGTTGTATAATTGTATAGTTTGTATAGCATAGTACATTGTTTTTTCTTCGGTCAATCTTGTCTTGTCTTTT
>OZ022243.1:3366020-3372254 GCA_963978895.1 Erpobdella octoculata | reverse complement strand
TGGCTCTTCCGTCATTTAATGCTCGTCAATCGTCCTTCGTTTGAGAGAGCCGTCGTGGCAAGCAGAAGTGTGCGAAGTGAGTAATTTTAAAAAGTCGTATTTGTCACACATGATCCTTTCATGTCTCGTGTTTTTTATTAACATCTTGCTAAGTCTTTCTTTCACTAATGTTTTCTCTTTCTCTCCTCTCTTCCTCTCTCTCTCTTTTCTCTTTCTCTCTCTAATGCTCACACAGACACCGACACAGACACACACACACACACGCTCGCGGGCGCACTTTCTCTCCTCTTGTCTTGTGTTCTTCTCCATCTCTTCGGTAACAATTCTACACGGTCGAGGCATGCCCCCGTTCTGAAGAGTTACTAACAGTCATCAAATGCACACTACACGTTCCTTCTACAGCGGCTGAGTATTTTATAATTGTTTTCCCACGGAACGTTAAATGAAACGGTGCGCTGTTGCAGTTGTGGGATTTGACAAATTGTTGAAAAGACATCAAACTGCCAAAAGTTGGCTTATTTACTTATATTTCCTATAATTTCGACTATTTTTCATTGTTTTTCTTTTCATCATCATCTTGTTTATTCTCTCTCTCTGTTTCTTTATCTATCTTTCCCTGTTTCTCTTCATCTGTTTTTCTTTCTGCGCATAGTAGTAAAAACGCAAGGCGGCAGCGTAAAAACAAACTTAAACTCTGGCGATGGCGTACCGTGGCTGATTGTTATGACAGGCCAGGCAAGTTGGTTTGTTCTCGCGATAGGAGATTTATCGCACCCTCGTAACAAACGAACCCGACAATATGAAAACATAAAAAAAGAAGAAATAGAAAGATGAAAACGAGAGATATGGAGAAAGAGAGAAAGAGAGAGAGAGAGGGGGGGAGAGAGAGATAGAGAGATAACAATGAAAGAAAGGTTCAGTGTTAACTCGTCTTCAGAAGTGTTGTTTTTTCGAAACGTTGTTCGGTTCTTGTTTACTTATTAGCGGCTTTGTTGTGCTTTGTTCAGCTGTCGTACGACGGCGGGACTTGTGATGATATCTTAACGCCTCGATCTCGCCGGCCGTTTATGTTGGTCGCTTCCTCGTCTCATCTTCTGCCACGGTAATTTTCAACGAATGCTCTAACGAGATTGATTAATAAATAAATAAACAAATAAATAAATAATAAAAATACTAAAAACTTTTCGGTTTTTCGTTGGTTAATAATATCTAATATCACACCAAAAAAAAAATAAAGAAACAGAAAGGCAAATCGAAAAGTACTCCGATTGTCTTGACGGCATAGAAAAACAACTGCGTTGATTGTAACATTGCTGGTATCATCAATGCAAAGTACAAAGAACGGAAAACAATAAAATGTATAAATAAATAAAATAACTGTATCGAAATTACAAATACAAAAACGCTTAATACTGCTGTATAGAGTTTTCTTTATCAATTTTCTAATAATATAAATTAACCATTAAAACTGACTCAATTGAGTATAAACAACGCCTATTCAACGGCGTCTCACGTTTTGCAAAGTAATAAAAAGTAAATACAGTCGAATATCCTGATTAGGAAATCAAGATTTATTCCCGTTGTCACAGTAACTTATTAATTTTTTAAACTTCTGTCACTTTCAGACGTGTTTCCTGGTAGCGCCTTTCTCCGACGCACGATATTCCTTTTTCATTCTCTTTTCAATATCGATGGCAACTGGAGTCACGCAACGAGCGCATGATACGCGGCCAAGAAAACCGGTCGGTGACCTCAACGAACTTTCAACTGATTAGCGATTCGATCGAAAATTTATTCGCCCCGTTGGGCTTTGATTTTCTGGACGTTGTCGCCTCTGAAGATGTTCGGTTGTTGAGAGACTCCGTTGGAGTTCTACTGGTTTTCTCAGAAGAGACTGGCGGCATATTGGAAATCATAGCTGTCGGAATGATGTCTTGTGGTTGAGATACGCGAGGCATTGATCTAAGCGGAATGGGATTTGACATTAGGGCACTAGAGGGCAGTAATGCCCCGTTGGGCGGCAAAGCCTCCAGTGTCGTTATTGTAGCGTTATTGTTGGACGGAAGGGGTAGGAAGCGACTTTGAGCTATTTGACGTTGTAAGTGATGGTGGAGGTTCTGCTGGTGGTGGAAGACTTTGGCAGCGTTTTCGATTTGATGGCCGAGATAGCTGTCGACAGGTGCCGGCACCGGCGAGATGTGGAAAGCGTACGGATTCGGAATGATCGGGAAGCCGGCTGTCATTACGATGGGGTGTTTGTGGTGGTTGTGCGATAGGTGAGAGTACTGCTGCTGCTGGTGGTGGTGATGGTTGTGATGGTATGGATGGTACATTAGGTACGGATTGGCGTTGATGTTCTCCATGCTGCCCGCTCTTTTGAAGCTACCGACAAAAAGGCAAATTAGGTTGTACATAATGAAATCTTTTTTTTTATTATTAACTCACTTGAACTATTTAGGATGATGTATGTTCGGTACAAATGGTATTCAAAAAATAAAATATATTTTATTCCAATACATAGGAGTAAGTATTAAAAACCGCATCTACTAAGCTGCTGAAGAGGTTGGGTTGACTAATGGGTTGGATCCAATTTTGTTGACACATGAATGGGTTGGGTTTAAAAAATTGAGAAAAAAAGTATTTAAATAAAAAAAATGTTAGTCAACTGTGGGCTGGGTTGTGTTGGTTCGCCAAAAATGAACCCATGCCCAGCTCTGAGCTGTTGTTGGCTGAAACACAATGCCGCGATTAGCTCACTCTGAATCCTCCTATCAAATGGGGCCCCGACTTTAGAGGGCTCCATCGACCGTTTGGGGAAGAAAAGTTCAATAAATTTTAGAACATTTTTTGACAATAAGGTGCAACCATCTTCTCTCTCTCCTGATCATCGACCATTTCTAGAGAGAAAATGAAGCATGACAGCCATGCAGTAGTCATGTATACTATCAGTACAAAAAAAAAGTTTGACAACGTTTAACGTGGCGTTAATCGTTAGACTTCTAAGCCATGAATCACTTTATCCAACTTTATCCAACTCAACTCACTCGTGGGCCCATTTAGTCAGAACAACCAGAGGCAGCCATTTATAGGCGCCTACCCACACCCCTTGCAGACGCTGGTGACGCCGGCGGGATCCGAACAGGCGAATGCCTTGCCGCTATACCACCAGCGCCCGCTAATGTTTTTGGAAAGAGTAATTCATACCTATAATAGCGCCCAGCACTCCTGAAGCTTTGTAAAGGCAGTAAGTTATTATTAGATCTTATTTAGTGCATAGGTCAAGTGTTCAACTCAAACGTTTGTCATACAGGATTGCAGAAATCAGAAATAGCATTATTAAAAAAAATTAATGAACCAAAAAACAACCAACCGTTTTCTTCTTCTTAGAAAACTGCCGTTGTCAAACATGTCCTCAGAGGCAGGGTCTAAGGTCCAGTAGTTACCTTTGCCTGGATTGCCTGAGAAAGTAAAGAGTTGTTGAAAAGATTTTTGATTTAAGTTTGTTAATGTTCATGTGTGTTGTAGTGTATGTATTCATATTCGGAAAATATGAATTTCAACGAATTTTACAATTAATTTTCATTTGTAATGTTGACATAAAGCCTAAGAGTAAGGTTCGGGACGTAATTTGAGTAGAACAGGGAGGCGGTTTCTCACCAAAGATTTTTAAAAAGGAAAATTTTTGATATAAAATAAAAAAAACGAGTTTTCTTAAATTTTTGCAAAAAGTATCTCCTCTACTCCCCCCCCCCCGGTCATCCAGCTATTTTGAGAGTAAAAAGTGTAAAGAGATTAAGAAGTTTTGTACCTCTGACTATCCCCCCTTCGGTCATTAGCTATTTTTTAGAAGCTGTAGGCAAAAGTATAGATTCATTATAAAATTTGTGCAAAATAAATTCTGCTGAAATGATGCTCCTGAGTAAGGTTCAAGCAAATTTTAATAGCAAATTTTAATAGCAAATCTTCAAAAAGCTTAAAAAGAATAGCGAAATTCTTTAGGAAAAGTTAATTTGTTGGTAGTTAAAAATAAATTTGCGTTAAGATATCTGATTACTCCTGCAACAATTATTTCGTCCATTTGTTAATAATCTTTGCTGATGTAATAATTTCTTTACATATGTATAATGTTATTTTCTGAAAAAGATATCGTGAAAACTCGTTGCAAAATGTCAGTTTTTTTAGATTCCCAATTTGGAGTGTAAGGTTTTATGAAATGTTTGCATCCAGCTATGTTGGTAGCTCATGGTGTGGTGGGCTAGAACACTATTGTCTCCTAAGTTTGTCAAACTTTCTCCAGAAAAAGACTTCAAGCTAAGTGTGACCCCCTGAACAAACTGCTGTTCCTAAATTTCGCCCTCCACATATCAAAATAATAACTTGCTATTTTTTTTTGTTAAGCCGCTTTCTGTTGAGACCATTTTTTATAGCTTACGTGCCAGCATTTGAAACAGGGCTTGCATTAGTTTAAGACGGCAATGTGTGCGTGGCAAATATGCAGAAAGGAAAGGAAGAAAAGCCAGTAGCGGTACCATAGTCAGTGAGGTTAATCCGAGGCTTGGTTATTGTTAGCTAAAGGAGCGGTTGATTTGTCGGACCTGTCCAGTTATGGAACAGTAGTAGCTGGCAGACTGAGGATAAATCGAGCCACGTGCTCACCAAAGCCTTCGGCGGCATCGTTACTGCAAATGCCTGAAACGGCAAAAATAATGCACGGATACTTGTTTTTCGCCACATAAACACTAAACACGTCACAGATCATTCAAGCACACTTGTCGTCTAAATTGTCTGACAGTTTTTCAATCCAAAAAATAGTAAGTATGCAGATTCAAGCTACGTCTCAATTAGCAACAGCAGAGTTGAAAGAGATGTGGAATTGTCTTGCCAGCGCCGTACTGACTGCTAGGATTGCAAATTCGAAGTGTACTTACAATATACAGTCCTATCTATATGTGCACCTAACTTTCAGAGTCACATTATGGCTTAAACTTATTAACAGCTCTAAGGACAATAAATTTTTACGTTTACTATTAGAACTTCAGTGACAATTTGTCACTGACAAATAATTGATTAGCATTGAAATGTAGTGATAACTTATTAAAGTTATCAGTTTAAAACTGAAAACAGTTATAATTTTTGGTCGGGCGCTGGTGGTATAGCGGTAAGGCTATAGTATAGACTTGAGTCAGAAATTCAAATCCCGCCGGCATCGCCAGCGTACGCAGGGTCGTGGGTAGGCGCCTATAAGTGACTGCCTCTACTAGTTTTGGAAAAATGGACCACAAGTGAGTAGAACTTAATTCAGTAAGTACTGGCCTAGAAGTCTAACGACTAACTCTACAGTAAACATGGTCAAACATTTTTTTAATGAATTGATTAATTTAATACGAATTGTGGTAATTTAGTCAGTCAATTATGGAACACTGTCTAACTTAATTCTACTTATTTGAAATTATCTACTTCTTATATTATCCAGTACCAGTTATAACTAATAATGTGTGTTATTCTTTGAAGAACTTTTATGTGTGTAACTTAATTTTTGAGATAAATTAAAGGAAGCTAAATAATTTAATTATGTTATAATTGAATAAATTTATTGGCATTTTTTGTAAGCATAGATAAAATTGATCTTACCAGGTTCTCTTGGCATTTTGACAAAGCAATCGTTGAGACTCAGGTTGTGTCTGATGCTGTTTTGCCAGGCTGGGAATCGCTCTTTGTAATACGGGAATCGGTTCATTATAAACTCGCAAATTCCACTCAATGTCAGTCTCTTGTGGGGAGATTGAAGGACCGCCATTGTAATAAGCGCGATGTAGGAATATGGAGGCTTCACGTGGTTCTTTTTGCCGGAGGATTTGCTGTCGTCGCCTGTGGTCGGCGTGGTAGTAGCGACTGAGTGAGATGTACTGCTAGGCGAGGGCGTTCTTGGGGCTTCGTCTCCGTCTACTGAGCCAATGTCGCTATCGACGTCGTCTTCGTTTTCTTCGTAATGTTTCTCGTCGGCAGAGTACCTCGAGTCTCTTTCGTGGCTGAACATTTCTTCAGACTGGTCTTCTCGTTTGATGCTCGAACTTTTCGGGTAGACTTCCGACGAGTAGCTACTGTCGTCGTCGTCACCGACATCCACGTCGCTTTCGACCGGGCGAGCTTTGTGGTCTTGCTGGAGATGCTGGAAGAACATCTGAGGGTTTTGGTGGAACCGAGCTCGCACAAGGTGCGGGTACATTTGGAGAA
>OZ022243.1:3343520-3361020 GCA_963978895.1 Erpobdella octoculata | reverse complement strand
CTATTATAGAAACGGGAAAGCGACCCGGAACGGACAGCGAGCGGGAACGGAAAAGCAAGCGTGAGCGGGAATGGGAGAGCAAACGTGAGCGGGAACGGGACAGCGACCGGGAACGGGAAAACGACCGAGAGCGGGAAAGCGACCGGGAGCGGGAAAGCGACCGGGAGCGGGAAAGCGACCGGCAGCGGGAAAACGACCGAAAACGGGAAAGCGAACAGGAGTGGGAAAGCAGGTGGGAAAGGAAACGGGAGAGAAAGAGACAAACATTAGAAAAACCTCTAAAAAACCCGGGCAACGCCGGGTATCTCCGCTAGTACATTTATATTATTTATGTTCGTTCACTTGAATAATTTTTATTCGTACACCTATATAATTTCTATTCGTACATTTATATGATATAGATACCTATATTTGTTCATCAACAACGTATTTTAAATTAAAATTACAAATATGATATAAATTTAATTTAAAAAAAATAATTGTAGAGCTTTTTTAATAAAAACTTCCCGCCTTTTAATGACGTCGTTGGGTTTTTATAAGATTTCCCGCTCTTTTCATGTTTTTTGAGGAATTTCTATTGTCTGCGGTTTATTTATGGAATGAAGAAATAATTTGTTGAAGAAAGAAAGCGAAGAGTTAAAATACAAAGAGTTAAATTGGACGGGTTCATTCGGAACATTAGAGGGGAGAAATAGGAAGAAAAACAGAGAGAGAAAGAGACAGAGAGAGAGAGAGAGAGAGAGAGAGAGAGAGAGAGAGAGAGAGAGAGAGAGAGAGAGAGAGAGAGAGAGAGAGAGAGAGAGAGAGAGAGAGAGAGAGAGAGAGAGAGAGAGAG
The DNA here is from genome assembly GCA_963978895.1 of Erpobdella octoculata. Classification (NCBI taxonomy): domain Eukaryota; kingdom Metazoa; phylum Annelida; class Clitellata; order Hirudinida; family Erpobdellidae; genus Erpobdella; species Erpobdella octoculata. Next base: position 3,360,185 of record OZ022243.1, on the reverse strand, counting down.
AGAGAGAGAGAGAGAGAGAGAGAGAGAGTTATTAATAAAGTGTTGGGGTGCAAAATTTCAGTAAGAAAGTCAAATTTGTAATGAATTCGCTGGAGAATCCATTATCGCCATTTGGGGGGTGCACGAATTGAACGTGTAACTGGAGATGGTTTCATTCTCATAGATGATGGCATCACCGATGATGATGATGATGATGATGGTACTGATGCTGATGACGATACAGGGGCCAATTGCCGAGCTCGGCTCGAAGATTGATTGGAGAAGAATTTATGAGGCACCCCGTAACCCCTCGACTTCAAAGAATGACTGCATCTGAGTAGCTAACCACGGCCACATGAGACTTACAAAACTGAAACTAGGCTCTCGTTTTAAAGGCCTAAATATACTTCAATAACTTTTCAAACTTTCTTTTACATCTCTCTCCTTTTTATGAATTGCAGGCGTGACTAATCTTGAAAAGTTTACTTTTTTGTTTAGCGAAAGAAAAGTTTGTTGCTCTTTTTTTAGTTTTTTGAAGAATCACAAAGTGCACTTCGAGTTGAAAGATGAAGAAACCACAAGCGATGCTGTTTGTAATCCCCTTGAAGAGTTGATGTTTAGAAAAGCAGAAAAATTAGAAAAAAAAGTTCTTTCGATCTTCAAAGTTATCTCTAAATAAACTTTTGTAAAATTCAGTACTTCAAATAAAACGTCATCCTGAAAGTTCAAAAATAAAATAAAATAAATAAATAAAATAAATAAAAATAATAAAACATAATAATAGTAACAATAACACAAACATATGATCGCGAACAAAGCCGAAGCATAACAAAGTCGTAAAATGATTGAAGACAATTTAAGACGAAGCGGTCGCATCGCATCGTGCGAGTGTGGTGGATCCTTTGAAATGCCAAAACTCGGAGAGACATCTGGAGAGCACGTTTTCGTCGCATGGTGCTCTCGATATTAACAAACATACCGGGTTGTCGCTTCTCCATCTTCTTCTTCTTCTTCTTCTTCTTCTTCTTCTTCGTGCTCCATCTGACGACAGTGGGGTCGTGACCTCTCTCTCGCTCGTCCGTCATCGGAGCCCTGTTTATTGTGATTTTTTTGGCATCGCTTTCGTTTTGTCGCCTTTGCCGGCGGGGTGTTGTTGATGACAAATAGAAGAAAAGGTTTTTGATGATGAGGATGATGGTGGCGGTGGTGGTGGTGGTGATGGTGATGATGATGATGGTGATGATGAGCAGGTGATAGAGATGATGATGATGACGATGATGATGAGCATGTGATAGAGATGATGATGATGATGACGATGATGATGATTATGATTATGATGATGATGATAATGATCATGATCATGATGAGAAGGATAAAAGAGAGGATAACTCAACTGAACACAAGTTAACGAAAACGCCCTCCTTTCCCCGTATTTCAATCACTCAAGTACTACATGACACCCAAATAAACCCTCCAAACAATCGTAAATAAGAACCCATGATTAACACTTTCAGGGGGCCTCCCGACCGTAAGCCCCGTGGAATGAATGACATGGGATCCGGTCGAGTGACTCTCTCGTCTCTAATTGGGTCGTGTCAGGTTTGCTTATGTCTTCCATATATAAATATCTCGACGACATATTGTATTGGTTGTCATCCACGCCTCATCGAGCACAAGGAGCTAGTAATCACGGTTTTCACTTATTCAATCTCTTACCAGCTCTTTTCCATATCTCTCTCTCTCTCTCTCTCTCTCTCTCTCGCTCTCTCCCTCTCTCTTCTTCTTATTGTTTTGCCTTGTCTGCATCTGTGGCAACACGAGACCGAGACAGACTGGATGTAAACTCACTGGAGTGGAAATTGTGCGGTTATAATTTGTTAGGCTTCAAATCAATTTAATCACCAGCGTTAATATAATTACTAAAAAAAAACAGATCTCTTCATATGAAAAGAGACTTAAATTTGTTTATAAAAGTTCGATAACCTTATACAGTGCCGTAATATGTTTATATGTTTACTTGATGAAAAATGTATTTCTATGACGCATAATGAAACAAGATTGGAATTATTTGTAGAGAAGCAACATTCGAATGAGCTCCAGTTCGTCGATGAACATAATAATAAACATGAATACAATAGGTTTCAGAAGCAGAAATGCACACAAACATACATCAGGACATGAGGAGACAGAGAGAAAGAAAGAGAAAAATAGAGTGAGAGATAGAAAGAGAGAGAGAGAGAGAGACGAACAGAAATAGGAAAAATAGACAAGACAAATAGACAAATAGATACATCGGTGATGCACACACAATTCAAGCAAAGCGTTAATTGTTTAAACTTTCAGCGCGTATCGAATCACCGGCAGTAAACAAAAACTCAGCGAGTTGATTCTCAAAGCGCCAATCGCGTAAACTGGAATTAACGATTCTCGTAAACATTACATCTATTGTAAAACATCGACACTGCTTTACAGTCTCTCTCTTTACATGAAGTTTCTCGTAAACATTACATCTATTGTAAAACATCGACACTGCTTTACAGTCTCTCTCTTTACATGAAGTTTCTCGTAAACATTACATCTATTGTAAAACATCGACACTGCTTTACAGTCTCTCTACATGAAGTTTTCATTTATTTACCGTCTTTAGAATCTTATCTTACAAGATATGAATGAATGGCGAGTCAGCCGTTTTTGTATCAATCTTTACAGTTTACATTATTTGCCGTTCACTATACTAGGCTATAGTTGTAGTTGTAGTAATAATTGTGTTGGTTTAATAGTAAACAAGTTTTATTTTTTATTTTTGTTTAATTAAACTATAAATATTTTTGAAGTAAATGAATTTTATAATGATCTTCCGAGCTTCAAAATGCCCGCGGACATCGCACGGACATCCCATAGACATCTGGACAAGGGAAAGGTAATAAAAGCATGCAAAAACAGTGATAAGAAAGGAAGCAGCGTAATTTTGTGTCATCAACCACCCCTCCTTCAAACTCAAATTTATTCAACTGTACCAATATTGTTTATTTTGATTGATGCTGATTTTGTAGAAACAAACCTTATTTCTTAAATATATATTTTATTATAAGCCCAATTCTACCAGTAATACATTTTTTTACAAGTTATATTACGGGACATAGATGGAGCAGTATAAGCTATCCCTACTGCCGGTGAGTAGCTGACTGATAGCGTGGTCAAGCGTGAGAGGTGTCAGTCCAATGAAAACAAACTAGAAGTAAGAAAAGCTGCTGAGAGGGTCAATTAGTTTTTGAGATACTTCGTTGCTGCTGCTGCTGCTGCTGCTGCTGCTGCTTCGATGTTGTTGTCCGTTGCTGTCAGTGCTGAAGTCAGTCTCTGTATCCGTAGTTGTATCTATGGTGTTAGCCGTGATCAACTGTATGTAGGAACTGAGTTTATGTCCGCGTCCTGTCCAGTAGTCAAACGAAGATATTGTTGTTGGTAATTTACATAAAAGGCTTTCGATAGCTCTTACAACGGAGTGTTAATGGGAAAAAAACGAAAGACAAAGAAAAATAGATAAGGAAACAGAGAGACAGAGATATACAGAGAAACAGAGATATACAGAGAAAGAGAGAGACAGAGATATACAGAGATACGGAGAGACAGAAAGATAAAGTGACAGAGAGACAGAAATACAGAGATTAAGAGATACACAGAGACAGAGACTCACAGAGACAGAGACTCACAGAGACAGAGAAACAGAGACAGAGATACATAGAGACAGAGATACGTAGAGACAGAGATACATAGAGACAGAGATACGTAGAGACAGAGATACATAGAGACAGAGATACATAGAGACAGAGATGCGTAGAGACAGAGATACGTAGAGACAGAGATACACAGAGACAGAGAAACAGAGACAGAGATACATAGAGACAGAGATACATAGAGATAGAGATACGTAGAGACAGAGATACGTAGAGACAGAGATACGTAGAGACAGAGATACACAGAGACAGAGATACGTAGAGACAGAGATACATAGAGACAGAGATACACAGAGACAGAGATACATAGATACAGAGATACATAGATACAGAGACGGAAAGAAAACTTAAACCCAAAATAGATAGATAAACTAGAAGCTGAGAGACAGAATCAAGAGAAGGCAAAATAGAATTTATTTATTTACTCGGCACTGTTTATCCGCTACCACTCCACCACTCCTCCACTCCAAGATGCTCAATTAAAAACCAATCATCGCCTTCCAGCGATAGACCGCGTGGGCGCATGCGCGCATCCCCTTGCAATGTTTACGCGTTGTAAACCAATAAACACATTTCAACTCGTCGATTTCGGGAAATGTGTTTAGCAGATCGCATATAATCTCTTTTCTTTTGTTGAATTTCAATAGATAATGTTTTTGATTATCTTTCTGTTCGTGTGAGTTTGGATGTGTGTGTGTGTGTAAGTGAGATGGAGAGGGAGAGAGAAAGAAAGATGAAAGAGGAAGAGAGAAAGAAAGATGAAAGAGAGAGAGAGAGAGAGAGAGAGAGAGAAATGTGAAAATACAGACATTTAACCAAGAACCATTCAATACATCATTTTTTTATAAATCGTTCAGAATCTTTCTTCATAATTTATTTTTATATAACTCACAAAATGAACATTCAAATAAAATTAGAGTAACATTATTTCAGTCAAAACGGTTCATCGTCGAATCTCCAATGTGAAACAGAATCGTCACAATCTCCTTTCAAAACATAATTCAAGAAACCGGTACATAAATCGGGAAGTCGGGATTCAAACCGACCCCAAACCGACTCAAGTCGACTCAAACCACACGGAAAAGATGATTTTTCTTTAACCGAATTCCGCCCACAAACACCAGATCTCAAAATTCTCTTGCGTGGTATACACCGCATCGACGCTGTGAAAAGGCGTTTTTTCATTATTTGAAACCAGAACCTTTTCAGTGGATTCCACCGTTGCATGTGTTGACATTTCCTATCATGCCAATACTGGCTGCACACTGATACCTGGCAATTTTTTTCTCTTGTAATGCTATACCTATCTGATTGGAGATTTCCCCTCCTAGCGAAGGTATTCGATCCGTTAGTTGTGCTTTTCAAATTGAACAAATTGAGGAGGTGAAAAGGTTTCTTTTCAACGAAGCTCGAAGTAGCAATTCGTCATTAATTTATACACCTATCTTTATCGCGGTTCTAACTGTGATTGTTTACACCTTTTTGAATGTATTTGTTGATAACTTGATAAACAAACCCAAACTCCTACAGCCCGCCAATCCACTAAGCCAATCTGAACATCCAACAAATCCAGGAGTATCACTGTCATTGGCATTACTATTATGGTTTTCATTATTTCAGAAACATATTTTTGAAATTTCTAACTTTTGCCAGAAATTTTTAATAATTGTATAAAACTTGTTGGTATTTGTTTGCGGTATACTTCTTGGCCATCCCCGGTTCTCTAGTACCAACAGGATTGAACGAAGCGAGGTAATTATGAAGACTTACCACTACTAAAGTAACGTTTTCTTTACATCTAGAAACATTTGTGCAAGATTACGTCTATCTCGTCCAACCCTTTTTCACGTAGCTATGATGAAAGGAAATATGCGATAAAGAGCGTCCCCAGGGATGTGCCGTGGTACCCGGCTGAAGTACCGGCAACTCACCCGTGGAATGGTCGATGATCGACTTCGTAACACCTCTGGGACTTCATTAATAAATATCTGATTATCTTGTTAAAATGAAAGTCGAGGTGAGTCCCTGTTTTCGAAGGGATACGACAGGAAGCTTTTGATCTTCAAGGTGGAAAGGTAATAGAAAAATAATTATCCAGACAAACTGGATTTGTGGAGATAATAATCTTGCAATGTTGTTGTAGAAGAAATCATAACAACAACAACAACAACATCAATGGTTTGATTCCATCATTATTTATGAAGTTATACATCATGCACATTGCTAATATTTAAGTTTAAATTCATTTGATTATGGTGTAGAACGGTTTCTGGCGGAAAATATCTTTGCATGAATGTTTTAAAAACACAACTATTAATTAATTATCTGTTTGCCTGTCTAAACGCGATTAAAAACTCTAGTTTGAACTTGCTCCATGAAATGGGATTTATTAATTTGAATAATTTCCGATGTAGGTATGTATGTTATAACCTCGCGTAACTCCGTGAGGTGGCGCTGGAATTGCAAAATGATTAATGAGATTTAAAAAAACACCATTTATTTCTAGTATAGCATTAATTTGAAAGTCGCTACGTTTTGGAAGACACGGACCGCCGTTCCACTCTATTCAATGAGAATGTGAAAGTTATTTACGAAATTTCAATTGTTATGTCGTTTCGAATCAAAGTTGTAAGGCTTTACTTTTAAAAGTAACAGAAAATGAAATCAATACACGCATACAGAAATTCAAGAGTTAAGCTGTTTCATGCGTGCATATGCACAAGATATTTCAGCTATGTTCATCCCGTAAATAATAATCTTCGACTGGGCTCCGTTACAGCCAATCCCTCTGTCATGGCAAACCCTCCAGCAACACCTCAGTCATGGAAAACCCTCAAAAGCCTTTTGTCAGGACGAACCCGGAATGTTCTCAAGGAACACTGCCACGATCATTAGGAGATGTTAATCATATAATTTGAGACGTTCTTGCGCATAGCGGCTAATTAGCTATCTATAATCTGTTTCACCAAGCGCCAGATAAGGAACAAAAGAGTGATATCTAAGACGGACACTGACCGTAGCTGATTGTTGCGTGACTTTAGCTGGATTAGAGAGAAATATATATATATATATAAAGAGAGAGAGGTATGCATTACTGTACATTTAGATGCATTACAGGACGAATGGAGTTATATCTTCAGTCATGCAATTGTGGCTCAGTAATATCGGTTAATCCTAAAATAAGCTGTATTATGGACTGCAGGTCTACTCAGTTGTACCAAAGGTTTTTAGTTTTTAATAGAAACATGTAAGTCGTAAAAAACAGGTTTTTCTCAAAATCCCTTATATTTCTGGATTTGCTGGCTTTTTCTTAATTAAAAAAATTTTTCTTTTAAATGTTATTTTCTTGAATTTATATATGTAAACATTCATTTAATTGTTCATGATTTGTTTTTGTTGTAAAACAGATAATTATTATTTTCAATTAAATTTTTTTTCAATTTTTTCATAAACTATAATAGATAAAATGCATTGTCATGAGGAGTGGGCTTATATTTAAAATTTCAGCTCATTTGGATGACGGGATGTTAGTTAATTGTCACGTTCAATGTTCGCAAACATTCAAACAAGCAAGACATTCACATTGTCAAAAGGTTGTCAATCCACATTGTTTATAACAAAACTTTTTCCAATGTGTAAATTACATGGTTCAATTTAACAGTGGAATCACAATTTGGAGCATTGAAAGTAAGCATATGTCAAAACAGTTTTGAATAAAACAAGCTAAAGATCTGTTTCAAGTAATTCCCGACAGTTCCGAAAATGAATTTATCGGTAAAACGTGGAAAAACGAATTTTGCTTGTAGAGCTTCGTTGAATATGTATTACTTTGGAATTATATTGTCAAGAACTTTCTTTGTCATGATAATGAGAAAATTACAACTTATTTACGGATGATGCCGAAACAAAATGTTTTTTGCTGTTTTCTTAGTTTCTACATTTGCATTACTTTAGTTTTATTATATTTTTTTACAACTGGCAGTAAATGCTTACGAAATTTACTTTCCAGAAGTCACAGAAGTCAAACACGAACCCAGGAAGAGAAAGGTCTGGAAAAGTGATTAGCGAACGAGTTGTGTTTTGTTTAACATCTCTACGTATGTACAATCTACAATGTACTCTCTACAATGACATCTCCGATTTCAAACGAAATTTCTGCTCAGCGATTAGACGAATTTGTGCTTTGAAAGTTATATTTCGATATGTTGGTAAGAAATCAAAGTTCTGGATGTATGGAAGTTGTTTTCGTCTTCCTCAAGACAAAAAACAAGTATTATATTTTGTATAGATGGTTTTTCAATATTTATATTATATTTGTAGACATGGTTACATAGCTACAATATGAAAAATTTATGAATACTTCTGGACAATTAGTTTTTGTGTGAATTTTAAGTAAGGAATAAGTGCGGTAAACTTCTCATAAGTTATTCGAAAGAAACAAAAATATGGAATCAATTGCATGTTAAAGTTGAAAAAAGTATTTTATTTGTTTGTTTCTGATATTAAATAAAATTTGTATATAATCTACAAATTAATGCAAACCTCCCAGAAGCTGATGCAGTTTTATGTTTGCCTTAATTTGTACGATTTTCTACAATAGTTATAGTTATAAATATAATATTTCAAGAAGGCTCCAATTTGAAGAAAAAAAAATCATTTAATTATCGAATATATCAGATGTTACTAATAACTGCATTTTCAGTTTTCTAGTTCCACCCTCAGCCCAATTTCGACCAACTTTCAACTGTAGACGTCAAACCAAATAGATATATTAATTTATTAATTTATTAATATATTAATATATTGAAATATTAATATACTACAAATGGTGAATGCACGTGAAGAAACGTCTTGTTTCAATTACAAGGTCATCACTACACGAAAATGAATCTGTTTGAGGACAAATTATCAATTACCAAGGTGGTAATTATGGAATAAGATTGCCCATCAAAGTGACCAATTACGGTGTTCATAAATATGTAATCAAGAACATTTGAGACTGATTGCTGCATTCGTATTTATCTGTTTGAAAAGATTTCTCTTCGTCGCGTTATCAATTAAATTATCAATAAAGATTTATAACTAGAAATTAACGCAGGAGTTACATTTTACTGACTTTGTATTTAGTTAAGACAGAATTTTTATTTTAAAAAGCTCATTTAATTTTTAAGTTATCTTTTATTGCAGATCTATCTCATAATAACCAGCGGCAGATACAGGGTTACCACAGCAAAAGGAAAGGGTCTAAAACGGGTTGGGTAGGACTTTTTTCAGTATATATATATATATATATATTTACAGTTCGTGGTATAACATGAAATCATGATCAGAACCACTGGAAAAATACGTATGTGGGTAAACCCACAAGCTATAGCAGATGAGTAATATTTCCAAACATAGTTAAATCTTATATGATAATACTAAATATTACTAAATAATTTATGAAATTTATTTTGCAGCAAAAAGTCAGTACAGATATGATCTGTGCTTATTCATTCTCTAGAATTTAAATAACAGTCTCATAAACCAGTGAAAAAAGCATAATCTTTCTTAAGACTTAAATTTACTCTAAGTGGAGTGAATTCAATTCAATATAGATAAAACAAACTAAAAAATACAAAATAAACGGACGTTACGACAACTCTGTTTCCTCGTCTGTGCCCTAAGCAAATCGCTACATCTAGGCTTTTAAATCATGTAACTGCCTGTAAAGCGCCAAATAATTTGAGTTTTTTTTACAGCGAAAGGGTTTCAGGACCCTCATGAACCCCCTGTATCCGCCCCTCTAATTTCTGGCTCAATCTACGATATTTTGTACATGATGTTGAATTTGATGAAAACTTCAACTAAAATGAATTCAAACCTGGCGATCTGGAGTCGAAAAATATGGCCGTCGACCATCGACATATGGGTGTAATGGACCTCCCGGTCAGCACAGTACCGCCCTTGCACGCCCCCCCTTCGCCGGAGGAACTCGTCATTAAAAAGCAAATGAGCGGAAAATTAATCGAGCGGCCAGAAAAAATTTCGTAATCATTCCAGCTCCGTAGTTCAAAGGTCAAATCATTTAGCCACGCCCGTCGAGGGCGTGGTCAATTGAGAGGTTGAAACGGAGATCATTTAGCGGCCGTCTGCATTAATGCATTGATGATTTTTTTTATTGTTCCTGTCAGTCGATATTTTTTAAAATTTCTGTTAGTATTTCTACGTGACTGTTGTGTAGGTTAGTCTCTCTCTGTCTCTGTCTCTATCTTTGTCTCTGTCTGTCTCTGTCTGTCTGTCTGTCTGTCTGTCTGTCTGTCTGTCTCTCTCTCTCTCTCTCTCTCTCTCTCTCTCTCTCTCTCTCTCTCTCTCTCTCTCTCTTTCTCTCTCTCTCTCTCTCTCTCTCTCTCTCTCTCTCCTCTCTCTCTCTCTCTCTCTCTCTCTCTCTCTCTCTCTCTCTCTCTCTCTCTCTCTCTCTCTCTCTCTCTCTCTCTCTCTCTCTCTCTCTCTCTCTCTGTCTTTTACTACCGCCGCTTCCCTATCTTTTTCTCTACCATCTTGCTTGCAAGTCATTCTCTCCAAAAAGGCAAGATCTTTGATTTTCTGTCCACTGTCCGCCCCCGATTTCGATTACACACTGGAAAGCTCTTCCGACCTCGAACAGGTTGCCGAAGTAATTATTCCCATATCATTTCATTCATTTCATTACTACCGTGCTGGACAGATGTCGGTTTGTAACTTCTGATCGATCGAATTTGTATGCATCATGAATTTAAAAAGAAGGCTGCAATTTGTAATTATCGTGGTTTTTAAACACTTATAAAGCGGTTTAAAGGATTTAGTATCTTGTAGTATTTTGTACAATGCAATGAAATATAATAAATATAATCGCATTGCTTGCTATTGTTTTGTGGAATTTTGTCATTTGTGTTTCTAGATTTCCGGACTTTCAGTAATATTTCGGCAAGTCGTGGCAGATTTTGTAATTTTTATTTCCAGACGAGCAAAAGAGCCGACCGCAAGCAATCAAAGTGAAAACTAGTGCCGACAAGTCACACGGGAGTCTTTTGCCAAATTTAGGCCCACTTTTGAAAAGTTCATTTATATTTCACATTTCAAAAGTTATAAAAATAAAAAAAAAACGAACATTGTCGTTGAAACGCTGGCAGCTCAAGTAGTGTACAATAACTAATTATCAACGAACGATAACAAATTTACCTGAAGAGGATCGGCCGGCTGATAGCAGCCATCGCTTGGGGGACACTTCTTGCGTCTCAAGCGCTCCCGACGACGCCACGATTATTACAATGTAATTTGCTTATCACGGCCGTATCATAACTTGATGCGGTCTCGTAGTTTAAACAACAACCAGTCTGCTAGATAAACCCATAAACCCGCCCCTATAAATCACTTCTGAACTTTTTACTGCACACAGAGATCAGACGTGTTTCGACAGACATAGCAAAGAAAATGGTGGGCGAATAACGGGCTTGATTTGTACTGTGTGGGATTCGTTTGTTAATAGGTTTTTACTGCATATTATATTTTTTATGATTTATTATTTTATTACTTTATTATACTAAAATAATTGGTTATGGCAGATGATAAAAAAAACTGCTGAGCGAACGCTTTACGCAGTTGTGTAGTTCCTGATTGTTCATGAAATAATAATCAACGGTAAATGTTTCCTGGAGGTGTCTGTATGTCAGAGGTCAACGTGTTAAGTAGGTCGGGTCACAAGTGGAGGCGGACGGGCTCGCGGGATCACACAAGGAAAAGTAGAAAGAAAAAGAATAGAAATAGAAGAAGGAGAAAAAGAAAGAGAAAAAGAGAGATAGTATGTGTGGATGTGTTTAAGTGTCCGTATGTGTGTGTGTGTGTGTGTGTGTGTGTGTGAGAGAGTGAGAGAGAGAGAGAGAGAGAGAGAGAGAGAGAGAGAGAGAGAGAGAGAGAGATAGAGAAAGGGAGAGAGAGATCATAAAACATGTGGCGTCTTGTGCAAGCTACTTCAAGAAACCAAAACACACTATCGTTCACATTCGATATACAGTTAGATATTCACCGATAAGCCTAAGATGGTATTCGTAATTTCAGTCGATTTTTCAGAATAATAAAAACGTTGATAGCGAGTGGAGATAGTGCTATTTATCGAGGCATGATCATATTGAGACATTTTTGAGACAGGAGGGACAGACGCTGTGGTCGACCATAAAGCCTGGCGACGAGACGAAGATTAGAATAATTGGGATCTATCAGAGTTGATAGTTGAATAATATTTTATTTAAAAAAAAATAAAAAATATGATATCTAAATTTTGATGAATTTGTGGAGTATATTCGATATTTTCTTCAAATTATAGATTAATTAAGCCCAACACTTGCAGTACAGCAATGTTTCATAAGTTCTGACTACTTCTGAAAATAAGTATAAGTAGTACTCGTAGCTAAATTAAAACTAAAATACAAAATCTGTGCAATTATGAATAAATTTTCGAAATATTTCTCATTCAGTATTTTCCCAGAAGAACGCAAACTGCGAACGAGCGGAATAAGCGTGGAGAGAGCGCATGTTGGTTCAGATGGCAAAACTGTTTGGATTTCATGACGGATGCGGCCAGGCGCGGGAATCTGTCAGGACCTTTCATAGGGAATGTGATTAGAGTGTGCAGTTGTCTCTCGCTTTGATGAGTAATTGAAAAGTAAATTTGTAATTAATAATGTATTTGTATGAAGTAGAAACGTGTAATTTCATTCTTTTACAATTCAAAGACGGAAGATATTTGATTGTTATTCAATTATTTTTAAAATTCATGTTGATTTTTTACTTATTTCACCATCCATCCATCCATCCATCCATCCATCCATCCATCCATCCATCCATCCATCCATCCATCCATCCATCCATCCATCCATCCATCCATCCATCCATCCATCCATCCATCCATCCATCCATCCATCCATCCATCCATCCATCCATCCATCCATCCATCCATCCATCCATCCATCCATCCATCCATCCATCCATCCATCCATCCATCCATCCATCCATCCATCCATCCATCCATCCATCCATCCATCCATCCATCCATCCATCCATCCATCCATCCATCCATCCATCCATCCATCCATCCATCCATCCATCCATCCATCCATCCATCCATCCATCCATCCATCCATCCATCCATCCATCCATCCATCCATCCATCCATCCATCCATCCATCCATCCATCCATCCATCCATCCATCCATCCATCCATCCATCCATCCATCCATCCATCCATCCATCCATCCATCCATCCATCCATCCATCCATCCATCCATCCATCCATCCATCCATCCATCCATCCATCCATCCATCCATCCATCCATCCATCCATCCATCCATCCAACCATTCATCGTTTCGTCTTATTATCTCCTTTATAGAGTGACGGAATTTATGCATTTGCACCAGAAGCACAAGGTAGAGAGGCAATTTGTCAAATTTGTTATACCCACAGAGAGCTTGGTACAGCGAGACGTTAGCATGCGTGCACACGCAGTTTCAGTTCCTTCTTTGTTCGACAGTGGAAAAAAAATCTGAAATAAATTACGGACATTTTATTAACAACACGAGGCGCTCGCTGCAAGGCTCGTAATGACTTTAAATTTAAACCAGTTTCTGCACATCAGAGCGTGGTGTTTTTTTTAACCGCCACGTCAAGTCAACAACAAGCGATTGGTCATAAAAAATTAAAATAACTATACAAAATACTTTTGGGTCTGCAGGATCGTAAATTTCTCGTAATCTTACAGTAATTGCTAATAAGCAAAAAAATTATTGTAATGTTAAAACTTTAAAATCACGTTGTGGAAATTGGATTAAATGAGAAAGTTTAACTTCCCTATTACGACCTAGAAAATGTCCCAAAATCGGGTCATAAAAAGGGGTCTTAAATGGGAGGGGGGGTTAGTCGGGTTTGAAAACTAATCTGTCAGTGAAAAAAACGGTCGGGAATGAGAGAGAGTGATATGTAATTGGGTAGGTCGTTGGTGGGGAATAGCTACCACTGTACAATATTTTTTTTTCAGGCTGTTCCGTAGAGACTCGAGGAAAGATAATTCGGTAGATTCAAAGTGGTAAAACGTGGCATGTAGAAAAATCAAAATAAAGTTTGAAAAGCTTTAATTCGAGAAAAAAGTTATTAATTTAATAATAGCTATGAAATAGAAAAAAGTAAATCTTAAAATCTGAACAGTTATGTAATTTATTTAAAATTTGAAAAATCGATTAACTCTTATTTTCAATTTATGGATAAAAACATTTTTATTAATTTTATTCTTTTTTTTTCAGTAATAAACAGTAGCTTATCCTCCGCATCATCATCATCATAGTCATCATCATCATCATTATCCCCTCATAATCGTCATCATTATCATCACCATCATCATCACTACCTCACTTTCAATGAAACAAGAAACAGAGTAATCCACTAATCATATTTACAATCATTTAGTGAGCTAAACAAGACGATGGATCCAACCAACTGATAGTAAGCTTTATTATATTCAGCTAAGATCATAAATCTCAACTCGCAGGTAAAACACCCGCGGGCTATAAAGTATCTATGGTGCCATGGATACTGTTGTTGTTGCTGACCATTTGACCACATTGTTGTGGAGGTTGTTAACCACATCGTGTGGCCTGGAAGTCTGCCGACTCAAGCCACGTTAAATAAGGATCGCTGATTCTGCTGTTGACCAGTTGACCGTGTCAATGCTTCAGATCAGTTGACCGTGTTGGTGTTTTTAATCAGCTGACCGTATTGTTGTTGTTATTGTTGGCCAGCTGACCATGTTGCTGTTGCAGAACAGTTGACATGTTGTTGTTTTTAATGAGTTGACCTTGTTGTTGTTGTTGCTAAACAGCTGATCATGTTGTTGTTGTTATTGCTGGTCAGCTGACCACGTTGCTGTTGCTGACCAGCTGACCATGTTGTTTTTGTTTAAGTTGTTGTGTACTGATTCACTGATACGGGGCAATCATGAAGCCCGTCATCAGGCTTGTTGGTGTGTAATATTCTCGAATGTTTATAAAATTGAAACAACTGAGGACAGTAAGTTGATATAATTTATATAAACAATATCTTTAAAATAAACCTAATGCAACAATATCTTTAAAAAAAAAAACTTAATGGAATCTTCGTCGTATTTCTAAGAATTTGTGGTTTCGTGTTTGAGTCAGCAGTCCAAAAAATGTTATCCTTTTACACTTTAGCATTTACAAACAACAATTCACAACGATTACTTTGAATTTAAAAAAAAAAGCATAAATTATTTGAAACTCCATAAAGACAACTTTTCGTTTAAGACGAATTTATGGTGAACATGAAACAAAGTTGGTTTTTTTCACATGACTTCAAATGAATGCAAATCTACTTTGTGCTCTCAAAAAAGTTAGAAGACGATTAATTTTCTTTTTAGTTATAATAGATTAATGCGTTTTAAAAACATGCTTAGCGGTAAAAAAGTTTAAAAATTATTCGATCAATTCAGTTTTTTAAATATTTTTTTTTTCTGAGAGCTGAGCGAAACTGAAATATGCTGCTATTAGGACGTTCTTCGATGTGAATTGAAAATTGCAAGGGAATCTAAAAAAGGAACAACTTTTCTTGGGCAGGATCAGGGCTGGACATGAGTCCATCTTTGGCAAAAGCACCTGAGAAGTTAAACTTCAAACCCAATCCAAGCCACTGAAAAATTGTTTAAAAAAATTTGAAATTTCAATTCAACCCAGTTGAACCCAACTCAGCACTTGTCCACCTCTGGCTAGGATTGGGCTGAGTGCCTGAGGTCTGAGATTCTGTATTGTTGAAGTTGAAGAAGAAGAAGAAGAAGAAGAAGAAGAAGAAGAAAAAGAAGAAGAAGAAGAAGAAGAAGAAGAAGAAGAAGAAGATGATGATGATGATGATGATGATGATGATGATGATGATGATGATGATGATGATGATGATGATGATGATGATGATGATTTAGAAGAGAAATACGACGACGACGACTACGATGATGATGAATATTATTATTATTTTTATGTACAAGATTTATATGCAGGCGACACATTGTTGTCAAAGTGGAGAATCGTTCACACGGCTCATGTTTGTTGAAGTTGACCTTTAACTGTTATTGATTTATCGGTTTTCGCATACGATGACGATGGTTATGTTGATGATGCTAATGATGATAGCGATAAGTGCGCTGCTGCTGACGATGACGATGACGATGACAGTGACAAACGCGGTAGTTTCATTTCATCACCCTTATTAAAAATTATTAAAAATACTATCAACTAAATTCACATGTTTTACTTTTTATTGTTCAAGCACGGATTCGCTTTTCATAGCTCACCTGCTAATGAACAGGTGTACCGACATGGATAACATATAAGATGTACAATGCACACTGATTAGTGTACTGAACAGACCGATTTTTTTCCTTTTTGGCCCGGTCCGTTTTCATGGGCCAAATTTTCAGGCCCGGCACGGCAACCTGTCAATTTTGGGCCTGTCCCAGGTGGCCCGTTTTTACAGGGGCCTACAATTCATATACATGTTCGCACAAAAATATCAGACTGGGCAGTCCCACCCCGGCCCCGCACACTTGAAAGCCCTAAAATAAAGGCCCGACCTCTGCAGTGCTCTATCACTGTTATAATATTTCCACATACTCACAGACACAGTCAGAACCACACCCCCACCCCCACACCCACACAACCTACACGCACACACACTCACAAATGTTGAGATAAAACTTAGTCAACGCCCACTCGTTAAATAACATTTTTATTCTCTAAAAAATAATGATCATTTGATACTCGCATCATGAGCAACCAGACCACACAGATATTTTATAATAATCGGTACATCAATAAATAGTAATAAACAATATCAATAAATAATAATAACATAAATATAAATAATAAAAACAACTCCATCCT
>OZ022243.1:3253520-3338520 GCA_963978895.1 Erpobdella octoculata | reverse complement strand
TCACATTATATCACATTGTATAAAATGGTATCACATAGTATCACATTGCATCGTATTGTATTACATTGTAACCTTTTCATCGTATTGCATCGCCTTTTGATCTTATTGTATTGCGTTATATCGCATTGTACCGCATTGCTTTCGTCATATTTTTTTACGAAATTCAATGTTGTGTAGCAGGGAAGGCAAGACCCCTTGCCGAATCAGGCCTAGGGCAGACAGGTACGAGCAGCATCGAATGCACATATGCAAACAAATTATCATTTGAAGAAATTCACAAGATAACAAAGCGCGCACATTCGTATAGTTCGTTAACTCGTCTAGCGAAGCACGCCGAACAACTGAATCAACACGAGTCTTTATGTTCCCGTTGCTTGTACAAGTTGCAACAGCCGACAGCCGCCGAAGAAAAGCGTAATAGAAGTTTCCTGTAGGAGACTTGAGAAGATGGAGAAAAAGTTATGGCGTTCAGCTTGTGTGATCATCGTTAGACTCCAACAACATGATTTGTTTGCATAGCTGCTATTTCCTCGGCACCATACCTTTTCCATTTGTTGGCCATAAGTACCTACTAGCTGACTTGCTGGAATAATGTTAGTTATAACAGATAATTGGGTTTTTAATAAATATTAATTTTAAAATGTGGTTAATGCATAAATGTGTTTCTGGGATTTTGTTTGAAGTTTTGAACACTAACAGTAAAATGGAAATCTTTCCAAGTTTGTTTGCTTAACAATTCATACCATTTTTAAAGATAAAGCATCAGACTTCAATTCAAAAAACTTGTGTTACCACACTTTCTCTAGCATTCTAGCAGAGTTGTGGTGGGTTTTATCGAAAACCATTTTTTAGTGGGCATATAAAAAACGAATGCGACCAATCTACGTAGGAAGCGCTCTACAAATATTCATTTGAATGATCATTACGTTAACCCAAAAATTATCAGCTTATTAAATAAAATCGAGAGATCTTAAAAAAATTAAGAGTTTTAAACTGAGAAAAGAAAAAAATATATATATGTATAAGAAACGTTACGCTTGAAGTTCGCCAAACAAAGGAAGTGGAGAAGCAAACATAGAGTTGTGATTAAAACCTACCCAGGCAAGTAAAATAATCTTATTTGTCCCGATCTCAAGAGTCTCTTCTCAGTATGGACAGTTGTCCAGTCCGTACATTTGTTCCTTTGTATTAAAAATATTTTCCAGGCGGAGTGCTTTGGTTGCCCTGTGTTGATGAGGTATTGCACAGGGGATCGTGGCAGAGGTGGACAGGGGTTGGATTGGGTTGGGTCCAATTTTTTTTACACATACGTAGGCTGGGATGGGTAGGGTTATAATAAATTATATAAAAAAATTTATTTAAAAAAAAAGTTTTAACTGTTGGTTGGGTTGGGTTAGAAAATTAAATTGTTCAAGTGGGTCGGTATGGGTTGGATTAGGAAAGTGGTGCCTTGAGTAGGGACGGGTTGCGTTGCCAAAAATGGACCCATTTCCATCTCTGGGTTGTGGTAGTTGAGTGAAAGGAAGAAACTGGGTTATTCGAGAAGTTTGATAGCGATGGTTGTTATTCTTTTCTTTTTTTGTCTTTTTTTTAAATTGTAAAAATTAAACGCATTAATATTAGGGCTAGATAAGTCTCTATTGTGGTTTTTACGTGCGAGAACACGTTTTTTAATCTTCACGAGCCCGTTGAATTCCGCGACAAAGTTTTTATTGTAATCACGTTTTGACCCAATTCCTGGTATGCTTTCGATCTGAAATTTAGAATAGTCTTAATATACGCCTTAACAATAATAATTTTTTTTTTAAATTACACCTTAAATTAGTATAAGTGATAAATTTCGATGGCCAAGGTTTTCATTACAGTCGCTAGATTACAGTTAAAAAACCAAAAAATAGAAATTAATTTTTATTTTATTTTAAATGAAAGTTAAAAGTTAGCCATTGCTGTAAAATTAAAAAAATAAACTTTTAAAACAATACATATGTTTGCAGTTATTTATAATACAACTGAATTTTTTTAACTAATCAAAGCATATGCAGTTCGTTTTGGGTATTTAAAAAAACAAAAGCTACGTTTGTGTAAATATATATTAATGAAAATACTAGAAGAGGATCGCAGATGTTGTCCGAGCTGTGAAATCGAAACTCCAGCGCGCTCTGGCGATCGTTTTGTAAAGTCCTCAAATTAGCGACACTATTTTAGGACCCCGCTTAATATCATATATTATATTATTTGTAATTCATAACTTAATGATCAAACTAGCTTTATTTTGCAGTTCTGTTGATGACTTTTATATTGTTGTTGTTTGATTTAACGTCCTTTTCCGACTTGAAGTCGTTTTGGACGGTATGACTACTTTAATACAGCAATTACTTTTTTTTTTTTTTTTTTTTTTTTTATAATAGTTTATAGTCCTTTACACCAGGTGTTTTAAGACTGAAATGGCTGTATGTAGGAAGCACCTAAGTACTTCCTGTCGTGGATCATAATTTGTTCTTTTTAACTTTTCCCTCCTCCTTTCTCCAGGCTTGGGACTAGCAATTACTTTTCTTTTCTTTTTTTTATATACACGTGTACTCAACTTCGTCGTGGTGTCGTGCTGCAGGTTAACTTTGTAAACGATTTTCACATATTTCCCATCTTGGGATTGTCTGTTTATTAGTTTTTGATGATAATTAATATTAAATTTAAGTATCAAAAATGAATTTCTATGAAGATTTTTTTTATATCATTCGTCAGGGCACACATTTCTGCTTGTGTGATCAAATATATACAACTTGGACGATAAATAAATGTAGCAAATAAGTTTCGTTCCTTGGCTCTCAGTAGAGTTTTGTAAATATTGTTTCAGATTTTACTGTTTCCTACTGTTTGGGTGAGTCTTGAATTCATTTTTCTAATACAACGAAAATTATAAAGTCAATAATGCCGAAATTTTGACCTAGTCCACACACGATACGTGGTCGTTAAACTACTGTTGTTGTTATATTGAAATAATTTTAAATCACTTTCTAACAATCAGCATTCTAAAAATTATAATAGAAACATAATCCCGATTAATGATTAATGTTCTGGTTATCGACTGTTGGTCAAACGCTATTTAAAAGTATACTGTGACTACTCTAGGGACACCTCAGTTCTATTTTTAAAAGACAAAACTGGTTAAACATCTGGCCCGGTCCATTTGGTGCTTGATTGTTAAACTGATTTATTTCTAACAAAACCTTACAACATTGAAAGCACAATTATGCAAATCAATTTCATTTAGTAATCTTAATAATAACAATAATAATGATCATCATCATGTTCAATTTTATTATTATAGTTACAATTATAAAAAGATTGATCTAGAAAAAAAGTAAACAGACCGTAGCAGTGGCCCATAATAAAATGATTGAAAACACATCAACAAGAGAAAAGTTTCAGAAAGACGTATATGTATCATGCGCATTTACGTGGCTGCAAAAAAAGCGATGTGCAAAACTGTTTGAGCCGCAAACTTATCAAAAATAACAATGTTTCATGGCTGTAATATATGTTTATAAATGCTTATTTGCATAGTTTGTTGTCTCTTTCCTTTACTTTCTTTTAATCATCATTCTACAGGCCTTTTTTGAATTACTGTCACCGTCGTAAGAGTACCAGATTACTTCCTGATATGGCGGAACGTTGGGGACCTTGGAATAGGGGCCGTTCAGGTTTACGTACAAACAGTCCCGATGCCACCAGGCCCCCTTGGTTACGTTTGCACAGTTCCTCGTCGGCTGGTTGTCGTTGTCATTGTCGTAAGTTGTAAATTTGGACGTGCTCATTGGAGACAGTGCATCTCCTGAATGAAAAAATAAAAGTTTGGTACCATAATTTTAGATTTCGATTGATAGATGTGCTGTCGGAAACCAATATTTTTTTTATATATCTAAAAATGGTGAACATTAAAATTTTAAAAATTCTTGTTTGTAGCTATAATTTAAAAAAAAATAACTGTCTTCTTCTGGTGTTTAAAAAAAGATACGAAGATTAGGTGGTTGATTTTTTTCTGAAAATTCGTCAAAGATACATTTTGGCGCTAGTGCTGATATAATAAATTAATATTGGCTCTGATATTGATAAGTAAGCAAAGGAAAATATAAAATATTTGATTTGTTTATTTCTGTTACCTTAACAATTTTTGATATTTTGTAGTAATATCTTAAAAAGTATTTTTTTTTCAAATCAATAGATAACTTAGATATTTGATTTAGGAGCGGATTTATATTAGTAATAATAATGCTGTAAATATTTTGACGTTGACAACCTTAGCTTTGATATACCTGTAAAAAATAGAGCTAATTTATTTGAATAACCATTATTGATATTAATTTAACTCATTTGTAAAAAATAATTTTTTGAAATAATGCATAAGTCATGTTTATATACCTATATTTCCATATGTCCACTGTTAAAGGGTATTGCTCACCAGGGGGACCAACAGCAAAGTTGTATTCGGCAAACATGTTGGTTGCGGGGTTAGTATAAGAATCCAATTCAACTCTCAAAATATACTTTCTTCTATTGGTCAACCAATATAAATTATAATTGCCTGGAATTAAAAAACAAATAAGTGTTAATCAGTCACGAAATAAATTATTAGACATAAAACACGCTTTTCACTATTTTTTTTCAGAACCAACAAACTTAGTTTTTGACATATGTTGGAATATTAAAAATATACACGCCATCTAAATGTTGAAAGCCGCAGACAGGGCTGCCGAGAGAAAACTTGGGCCCCGAGAAAATAATTACTTCGGACCCCATTAAAAAACCTCCAAAAATTCTTTTTCTCCAATTCTAATTTTTTTAACTAGCTAGTCACCGGAGACGTGGGGGGGGGGTAATCGGAAAGACGTCAACTTTTTTTAAATTTGGTCAGAATTTGTTTAGATCCGGGTCTTCCGACAAGAAGTACGGGTTCCAAGGATTACCCCTGTTTTCACCCTCATTTTTTTTTAAAGAGGTTCTGGATTATTCAGATACCGCGGATCCATTTACAATAGGAAAACATAACTTTGCTTATTCGGAATATTGAGTTAGAAGATTGAGTCAAAACAATGTTAGATGAGTTTAATATAACTTTAAACAATGTTCTAATGTTTCATACCCAGCCAATATTCTCCATTTATATTTCCAAAGCCGTTCTCATAATCTGCCCATCCCCTGTCGAAATTGACCGATCCGTCCATCCGTCTT
The DNA here is from genome assembly GCA_963978895.1 of Erpobdella octoculata. Taxonomy (NCBI): domain Eukaryota; kingdom Metazoa; phylum Annelida; class Clitellata; order Hirudinida; family Erpobdellidae; genus Erpobdella; species Erpobdella octoculata. The sequence goes on along the minus strand of OZ022243.1, from coordinate 3,333,291 downwards.
TGAATAACCTACGTGAAAGAATTTTGTTGACATTACCGTTGACCAAACTAATTTAATCACAAAATATATACAAACGGTATATTTAGATCCATCAGATCTGATGTCGCAATACACAGGGAACGTTTGGTTATCTATGGTCAACAAATACACGCCGCTGTTTCTTGGATCGTTTGGAATATTGCTGCAGTCCTCAATGGCTAAGAGAACATTTGGTTAGATCAGTGCTTATGCTATAACATTATTTTACTAATTAATATAATTAACGGCGTTGCTTTTATGTGAATTATTATTAAAGCTCACCTCCATAATAACACATTGAATTCAAATTAGGGACAACCTAGGAAAAAAAGCAAATATTTTAAATGAAACTAAAATTTTTTTTATAAAACACATTGTGTTCAGTATGGAGATAAAAACGTTTTTCCCAATATGCGTATAGCATTGCAAATATTGCTAACAATCGTGGTTTCTATTGCCAGTTGCAAAAGATCATTTAGCAAATTAATATTGATACTTTCATATTTGAGAGCCTCGATGGGCCAAAGTCAATTTAAATATGGGATCTTGCTTTACTTAGTATAGCATGGAACGAGAAATGACCGAAGAAATTGATTTTGATAATATAATTAATTTGCGTCAGCTAAAGCAAGAAAGATAAATTTGTAATAAAGTGTTAATAGATTTACTTTGTGTGATTTTTTACCTAATTCTAAAGTAGTTTTTTTTTAGAAAATAAAACGTAAGTTATCTATCGTCGGAGAGGGGGGAAAATCGGTGTTTGCCATAGGCGCCATTTACCCTGGGTACGCCACTGCAAGAGAAAGTTTTTGGAATAGTTTATGAACGGATGCAGCAAGAGAGGTAGTTGTACCTCATTAAAGTTTTTTTTAAAGTTTTAACTTTTCTCTAATGACTAACGAGAGGTGTCGTCATATCTCATTTTAGATTTTCGTATAAAAATTAAAAGATGGCCGAACAAAATGTCATCGGTATCATAAAACATTCATTTTTTTTAAATTTCTAGATTTACTCAAAAGGTGGTGTAATGCGAACATTTAGGTGTTGCAAATGCATTAAACTGAACTAACCATGAAAGTTGGAAATAAAAAGTGAATTCCATTTTCTAGAATTGCAATTTTTGAAAAACTTTAAAACATCTAAAAAATTTTCGATACCGGTATCATAACATTTTCAAATTTTTTGAAGTTTCTAGATTTCCTCAAAAAGTGGTGTTATTATTAGGTTTTGCATTCGCATAAAATAGGACAAGCTGTTTTAGAAATGGAATTTACCACTTTCTCTGGCTTCACGGTCAGTCGTTTGGTCAGATGTTGCCTTCGGGCCATAAATTACACCTTCTTAATTGATAGGGATATTTTATTTCATGCATGTGTTAACCTTTAAAACAGTTACCGTAGCCAGTCATGACAAGAAAGTCTAAAACATACAAGATTTCTAAAAAAAATTTAAATTGAAGCTGCTTATTGATGAAGTTCAAGTTGCAACACTAATTCATCTTTTAGTTTTAGAATAATCTTTTCCTAGCTGAATCGAGCAAAGTTCCACCGTTTATGACTAGTGGCAAACCCAGAATTATTTGGCGGGAATTTCTCAAGAATAGTACATGACCATGAAGAGGTGTATTTGTTGTTCATTTTTTCAAAAAATCGTCAAGTTTTTCTTCTAAGAATGGTCGTAATTTTTTTTAAAACCGGATATTATAGCATACAATTATTTTTATTGACAATTTGGGGGAATCCCATCCCCAACCTCTTGATCATTCACTGTCTAGGACAAAATTTTCAATTTTAATATTGAGGAGATGCGCTGGAGAAGCGTTGGATTTTATTTTCCCATTAGAATATCTGGTCGGTTACTACCTGCGGCCATCTTAATACGTTCTTAGATACCTTTTCTAACTTTACCAGCTCATAATTTAGATCCTATTGCAGATATATTTAGTTTTTGTTTATAAAATATTCAAAATTGTTTTTTTTATTCTATGATATTTAAAAAAAACTAAAACTTTAAATTAATTATTTTGTAATTAACATTCAAACATTATTTGGCTTTACCGCGTAATACGCTCCCACTTCTCTGCCATTGACCAAGGACATATTTTGCGGAGGACACGGCTGATCAAACAACTCGCACGTTCCATTGGCTTCTGGATAATTGAATCCCTGGCAGGTCTGGGGCTCTCTGACGAGAGGTCGATCGCCTGGATGACGAAGAAGGGAAAACGATACGTTATTCAAAGCAACGTACACAGACAGTGACAGCTGGTTGTCAAATATGATTTCCTTCTCCTGGCCAGCAGTTGCGCACAAGTTTACACATTCAGCTCTTGTTGACGTGTTGGTTTCAGTGAAAGGTATTAAATTGCAAGTGAACACATCATAATTTTCTTTATGAAGGGCGCATTTACTGTAACATCTTGTCGTGTCTCCCAGACAGCTTTGCCAATAAATACTCAACATGAAATATAATAAAGCGTGTGCTGATTTCATTTTCAACTAGACCTAACGTTTCCTATAAAAACGTTTTTCTAAAATAGCCAATTTGCTTAAGTTTGGAATAAAACAGTTGTCGATATTTGTACTTTTTTGGAATCTATTAAATCGATAAAAGTTGTATTTATTAAACGCGGCAGTGAAAGAATACAATACCAAAGTTTCCGCCCTCAACTCATCAGACTTCCTAGACATCCAGTCATGCGATTTTCATCGGCCCACATGATCTACGGTTTCTGCTACCAGCCAATTTATACTTTTTTCGACGACTAACAAAACACGCCGACAAACGTGTTGAAACAGCTTACGTCACACATGCACACACATTCAAACATTCAAAGAATGCAACTGCGACGGTGGTATTAGATGTCTGTGTGACTATTAGTCAGAAATATCAAAAGTTTCCATTATTAAGTGTCGCGAAGTTATGTGGCCAATAGAAACTGCGACTGCATTTATAAAATATATACTGCAAAGCAAGATTTTACATTTCGTGTATAATTAATTCATATTGCCTCTAAATATTTAAAAAACTATTTCTAAGGTTCTTTGTTAAAGCTTTTAGTGTCTCCAAAGCAAATCTTTTGTCCATTTTTCTCTAATTATTGCTTGGAATATAGGGTTAGATTGCTAACAATAATAATAAAAATAATGGAAATAAAAATAATCTTCAGGTTTGAAACATTGAAAACACGATTTCGGACATTTCGACTCGTTCCGACATGTGTTTCATTAACTACTAGAATTCCACCAAGGCTGCGCACTTGTATTTGTAGCACTGCATATCTGCAGAACGTTGGCGTTTGTTTAGGCAACTACGGCTATGACAACCGTCACGCTTTCATAGCCAGCGAGACAGAATAGTGAAACTGTCAAACTGTCAGTAACTATTGTAGAAATTTGTCTCTAAGCAGTGGAGCGTGCAGTAAAACTTGTTGTTTAAAGCAATTGAATTTTAAAAACGAAACCTATCATTTTAGCCCATTCTCAACAAGCTGTTCAACAGAAAAACACACATCTAACGGAAAAAATAAAATGCATATAAACTTCTATTTCTAAAAAATTTGTTTGAAATATAAAAAAAACGTAATAAAACTTTCAAAACACAGCAGCATACACAATTTTTTAGTTCAGTATGATTGTATGCTAGTATGTTACAACTTACCATAGCTTTGTTAGGTGGTGTTGCAATCGCATAACTTCTGGTGAAATACTCAATGATTAAACATTCAAAAGTAATATAAATTATCAGTAAAGTTTTTGACATTAAATAATTAAAATATAAAAAAGTTTTCCGTTTATGATTATTTGAAAAAAATCTGTCATTTTGACAAGCTATCCTAGTAACACAATAATTTCATCAATTTTATCGTAAAAATATTTTTATTCCACCAATTGTTGAGAACTTTATCCATTTAAATAATCAGTAAAAGGCGTATTCTCCAGTTCCCGCTTCCGCTCACTCTCCCGTTTTCGCTCGTTTATGACCGGTCTTAGTTTTTTTTCACAAAAATCATCCTCTATTGATTTTCAATGTTGTGTGAAAATTTTATTACGATTGGATGAATGGTGTAGCAATGCATAAAGAACACACACAGAGACATTTATTTTTCATATATATACTAGCGGGACCCAGAGTTATAATTGGTTTAAAAAAAACTGAAATATATACAATTTTAACTAAAACAGAAAGAAACAGTCAAAGGCAGAAAACTTAAGATTGTAAATAATCCTTATTTCCGCACTCTTATATTGTACCAGTCAAAATCAGAGATTTCAACCCGACCCATGAGCAACACTTGTCCAAACATCACAAACTGTGATGATTTTAATACGGAAGCAAAAACCGACATATAAATGTCGCTGCACCAAATTTTGGCGCTTTTTCAAATATTTTTTTTTATAATTTTAATTCGGTTAAACGAAAGTACTTTTAACTGTCTTATCGACTGAGTTGTTCAATTATGCGACAGAATGTTTCCTCGTTGTTTACAGTGTTTTGTAGCCTCGATCAATTGGGTTGCGTGGTCATTGATCACAAACAGCCAGTAACAAAGAGAATAATTATCAAATTAAAACAAAAAAAATACTCGAGTCTGTTTGAATATAATATTAAAACACGATGAATCTATTTGTTTTATTGTTAGCAGCATTTCTTTGAGCGGCTTGCATCAAAGGTAGGCAACCGTATTAATAACAATCCTTCGAGCAAACCTTTTAAAACAATTTAATAATAATCCAAAAACAACTTTTGGTCAAGTATAACCACTTTTTAAAAGCAAGAAAATGTTTTTATTTTTATTCGAACTTTCACAAAACATTCTTTATAACTTAGATTTTCTAAAAAAAAAAGTTCAATATTTTTATGATAAGTATAAACACAAATAATATAATTATTGTTAACAAGTAAAGGAAAAACGAGTTTTTCAACACAAATTTTGATTTCAAATACACTCGATTTAGAAATACGAAAGATGTTCAAACTAAATTTTTTTAATTGAATCATGTATTGTCATCCAATATAAAGATATGCTGAAAGTTTCAGCTTCCTAGCTAGTCAAAAAGCTGGTTAAATTTTACTTGCAAGATTTGCGTACAGAGAAAGCCACACGCACACACACAAACAGATATTGTAACCTATATAAAAGTTTCTAAAAACTAACAAGCCTATAAGTCAGCCTTAAACCTAACTATAAAAAAATTGCTGAACATCGTATATTCCTCTTCTATCTGTTTAACCGCGTTGCTCATTTAACAAAAAATCTTATTTCAATTCAAATAAGAATCATTTCTAAAATTAACAATTACAGTCACTCCATTTATATTGAAACATAGGAAGATTACGAATTTAAATATAAAATTAAGTTATTTATTTGATTGCGCATAACGACTCCGTGATGTTGAGTAAAGCCTGGTTCGGCACATGTTGCAAATGTGGCACAATTGCTGGTATATTATGTACAATAGCTGCGAGAGCTGTTCTTTTAAAAATTATATTCGTCTCAAACACTACTGAATTCCTGAATGGCGTTTTATTCAAATCACATTCGATACAGCTCCATGTTATGTATTTCATTAAAGGTTTAGTTTTAGAATATGTAATTTGATTGACTTTTATCGAATCGGTTATTTGTTTTAATTTTTTTCGAATAAATTGTCTCCTGATAACGTTGAATTGAAAAAATGTGACTAGAAAGGTGTTAAATTGCTGTGGGGATCAATGATGAAAAGGACTAATTCAATTTATATTGCTTGATTCTCATTTTTTTCGATTAAGCCAATGACATAAATGTGGAATGTGTTTTTTGAACAAGATTAAAAACAAACAATTTTGCTAGGAATTTTAAAACAATTTCAAGCATTTTTTTATATTTACTTATTTAGGAAAATGAGATAATTTCTTTTATAGCTTTTGCACGGATTAACGTAAAATTAGAATTATTGAACGTAAATGCAATTGCAGATTTTGGGAATCGAAATAACTGAAATATCATTTTCTTTGAAATCCGTAGTCATGATTTTTTATTCAAAACTAATTATGGTTAATAATAATTAAAAAAAAAATCTTGAAGAGCGGACACCCTCGGGGAAGAGCAAATGTGCACGTTTTTCGCGTTTGTCCGTTCTTCGGAGACAAGCTACTATAGGCCAAATGCAGATTTAAAAAATGTCGTTCCAAGCGAAAGTGTCCGTTATTCTTAGCAGCCGTTCTTGGGTGTGCCGTTCTAGAGGACTTTTACTTACTATAAAAGAGTCGTGATTGGTCGGTCGTTTGACGATACGTATTTTAAAATGCACCATCAAATCAACACATTGTCTTTTTTAAAGGTTCAGTAGCATAGGTGACTGACATTGGAGTTGTGACAGACACTTCCACGTCTCCCGTCACAGTGACTAGTGCGGTACGAAATTTTTCAAAACCCAGAATGACAATCTTTTATCGACACTGATTCAGGGCTCAAAATAAATTGCCTGACTTATTAAAAAAATTGAGTTAAAGATTAAAAAATCACGGATTTAGTCATTTGGCTAAATATGAAATTTAGCGTATGCAGCTGTAAAAACTAAAACAACACGTGGATATTTTGTTATAATGTTTTTTTGGGTGTAGGTACTGATGCGATTTTTTGTATAACATTTTCATGGTCAACAAGCTTATAATGGGAAGCAGCAAAGTAAACATTGCAGGAAGCCGAAAAAAACGAAGCTGCAGCTATGCACCTGTTACAGGATATTGTATTGATTCAAGTTGTTAAATTATGCAGAAAGATTTTTATCACGTTCGTTTCAGGCGTTTTAACGTTTGGCAACAAGTTTTTCAATCCAGGCTTCGATGGCATTGATTGATCGTTACTACTAGCAAACGATACTTTGTTTGAAGGTTGAATTAAAAAAATCATCATTGCTGGGAGTTTTTAATTACATTTTTGTCACTCGTGACAAAATGGAGTTACTAGTTTTTTTATTGTTTACCTTTTTTTCAGCAAGTGACCCCAATAAAGGTAGGCAACAAAGTTACGAATTGTGTTTGTCGAGTAAGCCTTAAAACAATTAAATTTCAATAAGATAAAAATTTTTAAATAGTTATAAATAACCATGCCAGCGTGAATAAATAAAATAATGTTATTCGTTTTTATTTGGTTTTATCTGATGTAGATAAATGTGAGAACAAAGCGTCTTACTGCAGAAACATGCGAATCTCTGACTGTTACGCAGGTAGGTATTCCGAAATTTGCTGCATTCGATGCCAAGGCAACAAAAACGAATCAAATATAGGTTTCTTTTGTTTCTGTAGATTTTATTTTAACCACTTTTTGTATTTTGATTTCAATTATATTATATTGTTTATGACAGTTTTTGTTCTTTTCTTACTTGCAATTCACAATTATTAATTTAATTGACGATGTTTGGGGTTGCTGCTGGTAAGCCGTTTGCTTGTAGACCTAGCAGTCAGTGGTTCGAATTCCGAAGTTGTAACCAGCGTCTGCAAGGGGTGTTGGTAGGCACCTAGAAATGACAGCTTTTGCTTCTTCGGAGAAAAATGATCAATGAGGGATTAAAGTTAAGCAAATGATTCTTATTTTAAAGGCTTAAAGATTAGAGCAACGTAAAAAAAAACTTTTCTTTAAAATTTCATTAAATATGGCCTGTGCACGCTAAATGTTTCTTTCAAACTCACAAACAAGTGTACCTTGAAAGCTATTTTAAATTTTCAATTAGAACTGAACTGTTATTGTGATTTCTGGTGGAACAAAAAAAATTGAAGATTTGGGTGGGTACTGGGTGAAAGAGAAAAACAACGCCCAGTTATATTGGCGACAGACAAGGACGACAAGATGACGCTCACGTGTGTTGACACCCCCACATATGCTCTTTACGTTTTTCAACAATAAGAATCACTAATTTCAAAAAACAAATTTTGTTGTATGAGAATTTGGTTGAGAGAAAATGCAAAAAAAATTATATCGGGTTTTATATATGCATTTATAAGTTTTGATTATATTAAATCATACAACAACAAATTTATTTGCACTTTAAGCGAATACAGACAGTAGTACTACCCATTTACAACTTTGAAAATGGCCCAAAAATCTGGTCATAAAAAGGATTTGTGGGTCTAAAATAGGAGGGGGATTTTAATCGTGCTTGAGAGACTCATAAGTAGAGAGTACCACTGTAATAGGCTGATCAATTTTAGTTTTACAATCATCGATCTTACAGGTTGCGAATATGGTGACAAATACTCTTGGTGTCCACAATACGTGAGGACTCAGGTTGAATGCGAATCAAAACGAATAGACTTTTATGATAAGTGTTGTATTACTTGTGCGAAATACAAGAAAAAGAACGCAGATGCGACAAAGAAAAAGATAACGACACAAAAAAAGACCAAGCAAACTATCAAGCCAACGACCAAAAAACCAGTGAGGGACGAAAACGCAGAGGATGACGAACTGGATCCAATTGATATAGAAGATGATGAGGAATTCGATTAAAAAATTTGTTCGTAAGTTATACGGAAACAAAGCTTACACCAATGAAAAACGATTTTGTTTTAAATTGTACAAAGTTATTGATTTTGAGTAATTTAACAGTTCAATGAATGAGCATGTTGTTGTTCAGTTAATATTAAGTCTAACTGAAAATCTGAAAGCATTTCTATTTTACTTTAATTGAATTTTTTTTTAAATTTAAATACATTTAATATCATTTTTGAATATTGGCAGAAAAATATTGAAATCACCGAATTGTCCAGATTAACAATTTTAAACCCAAAGAGGCCGGTTTAAAAAACTGTTTTATTATTAATAGAAAATGAATACCTGTATGAAAAAATTTATAATTTTAAAAAATCTAAGTTAAGTTTAAAATAATGTGTTGTGAGATTGAATAGTAAATTTTAGTAAGGATGATTTATAACATGGCACTGTGCGTAAAGATTTAAAAGAAATGTTTGACGAATTACGAAAACGCCATTATATATATATATATATATATATATATATATATATATATATATATATATATATATATATATATATGTATTTCTGTGTGTGTGTGTGTGAATATATTTATTACATCTCCCTCCTAAGTGAGACACGTTAATAATGTTGTAGAATCTTGTACAGACTCTTTCAGCTGTCGTTCTCTGTTTGATTGAAATTGTACGGACTTTCTAAAGCAAGGTAAATCGCGACTTTATAGAAGGTCTTTTTCTGTGATAATATTTTATTTTAACATTTGTTTTGGTTCAAATGTTGTTTCGGCATTTTTTCCTGGTTTCTTACTTTGACAAAGTAAGTCAAAAAGTTGCAAGTAATGTTTTTGTAAACATTGGTAGTGAACAAACTTTTAAAAGACCCATTTAGGCCAAATACAGAACTGACGCAAAAAAAACTGTTCAATATCATTATTATAAGTATAAACATAAATAATATAATTTCATGTTAATAAACTAACAAGCCTATAAATCAGCCTATAAATTATCTAAAAAAATATTGCTGAACATCGCCTATTCTTTTTCTATTTATATGTTTTTCCGTGTTTTTTACTGAACAATCACAGTCATTCCATTTATATTAATTTTTCAAATAACTCAATCAAGCTTCATGTTGTGGTTGATTATTAGTTTCAAGCCAGGCATCTGGTTAGTTTGAAACCGAATTAGTATGTGCCCATGGTAATGAAGGTTCGTTAACAAATAGCTTCCATACAAATTGTGTAGTCAAGTTATCTAGATCCGTTCTTTGAGCTCCAAACCATATGTACAAAGAAGGGGTCCACAGTCGAATATGAAGATTCAGGTACAGATACGTTTGCTTCGATTAAAAAAAAACTATAGAATCAACATTCAATTTAATAATATTCTTATTAAAGTTAAAAAGTTAACCTTTATATATTTTTTCGTGACAATTACACGATTGAACGGACTAGCGCTACTTTTTCACAATTGGCAGCTCGCAGATAAAATTAGCGTATGCGCTGTTGATGGTGCCGATGGCAGCCCTTCATATTGCTCGCTAGCTCTAAAAACACCTACAGGACATCATGTACTTATTTATTAACCACTAAAATATGAGACGCTGAGTTTACGTGAGCACAAGTAAGTTAGTTTCTTGCTCAAGCAAACTTTGTGCCCCAGACTGGAACCAAACCCGGGCACTCCGGATTTTTAAGCCGGTGTTAAAGTCACTAGACCAACACATCTTTTAATATTGTAAAACGGTCTAAAACAACTTTGAAACAAGTTTTAATTCAAAAAATCAATTTTTTTATTTCTAAAGTTAAAAACAGGAATTTATAAACTCACTCAAAAGAATTTGGAGGTAATGAAAAATAAAAACGGTTCATGTTCACGTGTGTAGCAGAATCCAGTTGAAAGCATGTAGACAAAATTTGGAGGGCATACATCTATAATAACAAATTTCAAATGTTGTCATCAATAAATTTGGAGAGCTAAAAATTTTAAGAGCTGCTACATTCTGACTTTTTTTTGGAATGTGCCACGCACTGTGTGTCAAATATTCTTGCTGTTAAAAATATCCCAATCTTGGCAAAGCTGAAAATTTTTTCTATTTTGAAAGTATTGATACCTCAAACAGTTAACTTAGACTAATATCTGTTTCACCATAGAAAATATCGAGCATTTTGAATAAAGGTGACGTTACTCAAATATATTCGTTCTGATAAGAATACTTTCTGTTTAGTTGTCAGAAGTTTAACATTGAGATCATCGAATACTTTGTATATCTTTCCTATAGGTTATTGAATTATTTTTTTTTAAAAACATCATACACTGAATTCTAGCAAGTTTCCCCAGGGTCAACAAGCAAGCAACCTATCTCAATTCTTATAAGATCTGCAGCCGTAGTTGATCGATTTTGCATGCTCCAAACTAAAGGGAGTTTTGCAAGGCTACGAGCTTATAATGGGAAGCACCAAAGTAAACTTTACAGGGAGCTGCAAAAAAACCAAGAGGCAGCTATGCACCTGTTATAGGATATTGTATTGATTCAAGTTGTTATATTATGCAGAAAGATTTTTATCACGTTCGCTTAAGGCGTTTTAACGTTTGGCAACAAGTTTTCGATTCTGACTTCTTTTGCATTGATTCAACGTTACTACTAGCAAACTATACCTTGTGTGAAAATTGAATAAAAACTCCTCATTGCTGGGTTTTTAATTACACTTTTTGTAACTGGTGACAAAATGGAGCTACTGGTTGTTTTACTGTTCACCTTTTTCTCAGCGAGTGACACCAATAAAAGTAGGCAGCAAAGTTACGAATTGACTTTGTCCAGTAAACATAGAAAAAATTAAATTTCAAATTAATTAAACGTTTTAAAAAGATATACAAATAATATATTTCAGGACAAAAAATTGTGCCAGCGTGAATAAATAAAATAATGTTATTCGTTTGTATTTGGTTTCATCAGATGTAGATAAATGTGAGAACAAAGTATCTTACTGCAAAAACATGAGGATTTCTGACTGTTACTTAGATATGTATTCCAAAGTTTGCTGCAGTCGATGCCAAGGCAATAGAAACGAATCAAATATAGGTTTCTTCTTTTGTTCTTGTAGATTTTATATTAACCATTTTTTTTATATTTTGATTTCAATTATTCTATATTGCTAATGACAGTTTTGGTTTTTTCTTCCTTGCAATTCACAAATATTAATTTAATATACGATGCTAGGGGGCGCTGCTGGTATAACGGTAAACCGATTGCTTGTAAACCTGACAGTCGATGGTTCGAATCCCGCCAGTGTAACCAGCGTCTGAAAAAGATGTGGGTAGGCGCCTAGAAATGACTGCTTTTGGGTCTTCGGAGAAAAATGACCCACGAGTGATTAAAGTTAAATAAACGAATCGTATTTTGAAGGCTTAAAATACGATATAAATTATTAGAATTATGTAGATATTAGAGCAACGTTAAACAAACTTTTTTTTTAAATATCGCCTGTGCGCGCAAAATGTTTTTCTCAAACTCACAAACAAGTGTACCTTGAGACCTGTTCTGAATTTTTCAATAAAAGCTAGAACTGTATAAATGATTTCTGGTGAGAAAAATAAATGTGAAACTTTCGTCAAGCTTTCGGTCTCTTGCACTCTATAAAAAGATTGGAGGGGTACTGGGTGAAAGAAAAAAACAACGCCCAGTTATATTGGAAACAAACAGGGACGACAGGATGACGCTCACTGTGTTGACACCCCCACATGACCCACATATGTTGTTTTCGTTTTTCAACAATAAGAATTACTAACTTCAAGAAACAAATTTTCTTGTATGTGAATTTGATTGAGAGAAAATGCAAGACAAATTTATATTGGGCTTTATATATGCAATTATAGGGTTTTGATTATATTAAATCATACAACAATAAATTTATTTGTACTATACACAAATACATACAGTAGTACTACCTTTTTACGACCTTGAAAATGGCCCAAAACATGGTCGTAAAAAGGATTTGTGGGTCTTAAATAGGATGGGGGACGTTAGTCGGGTTTGAAAGCCTTCGTCAACAAAAACCGGTCGGAAATGAGAGAGTCATAAATGAGAGGAATGGGTCGTTAGTGGGGAGTAACACTGTAATAGGCTGATCAATTTTAGTTTTACAAACATCGATCTTACAGGTTGCGAATATGGTGACAAATACTCTTGGTGTCCACAATACGTGAGGACCGGGTTGGAATGCGATTCAGATAGAATAGACTTCTATGATAAGTGTTGTGTTACTTGTGCGAAATACAAGAAAAACAACGCAAAAACAGCGAAGAAAAAAAACACAAACAAAAAGAAAACAACAAAAAAGACCAAGCAAACTACCAAGCAAGCGACCAAAAAACAGGAGAGGGACGAAAACGCAGAGGACGACGAACTGGATCCAATTGATATAGAAGATGATGAGGAATTTGATTAAAAATTATTGTTCGTAATTTAGACGGAAACAAAGCTTACACCAATGATAAACGATTTTGTTTTAAATTGTACAAAGTTATTGATTTTGAGTAATTTAACAGTTCAATGAATGAGCATGTTCATGTTCAGTTAATATTAAGTCTAACTGAAAATTTAAAAACATTTCTTGTTTACTTTAAATAAAATTGTTTTTTTTATTCAAATACATTTATTATTATTTTTGAATATTGGCAGAAAAATATTGCAGTCACTTCGTTGTCCAGATTAACGATTTAAGGCCTAAAAGCCGATTTAAAAACTGTCTTACCATTAATAGAAAATGAATACCAATATGAAAAAATCTATATTTTTTAAAATTCTAATGAAAAGTAAAGTTTATATTAATGTGTTGTGTCGTTTATTGTGCGATTGAAAAGTAAATTTTAGTAAGGCTGATTTATAAGATGGTATTAGGCGTAAAGATTCAAAAAATATTTAAGATTAGCTAGCGAATTAATAAGTAATAATTATATTTTAAACGTAAATAAAAACCCCATAAGAAATTTATATATATATATATACACATATATATGAATATATTTATTACATCTCCCTCCTAAGTGAGACACCGTTAATAAGCAAGTCGCCGTGTATTACAACGTCTCAATTGTTGAAGGTGGAAAAGCTGAATCCGAGTTCTCCATGAAACTGAGCGGTGATGTTGAAGAATCTTGTACAGACCTTTTTTGCTGTCGTACGCTGTTTGATTGAAATTTTACGGACATTCGAAAGCAATGTAAATCGGAACATTATAAAATGTTTTTTTTTTTAATAATATTCTCTTTTAACATTTGCTTAGGTTCAATTGCTGTCTCGGAATTTTCTCTTGGTTTCGTATTTAACAAGATAGGTCAAAAGTTGCAAGTAATGTTTTTGTAAATTTTAATAGTGCAACCGCTTTTAAAAAAATCCATTTAGGCCAAATACAGATCTGAAACAATCCTTACCGAACAAAAGCGTCAGTTGCTCTTAGCGTCGGCTCTTGAAGGTGTCACTCTAGAACTCTAGAAGACTTTTACTGTACTAAAAACCATTTTCAAAAAAGTTGTTTTTATGCAAAACATCTTTCTGTAGTTGGTTTTATATATTAAACGGTGCCTCTGGACAGCTGCTTGCATAAACCGCTGGTTGGTGGGGCATCTAAACTATATTCTATACAAAACTGCAAAAATGCAATCATGCTACCAATAGTACTATAATATTACCAAAACTACAAAGAATAAGTTGCACAATAAAACTATTGAAAAAAAAAACGGAAGTAAATACATTATTTGGGAACAATTAAAACTAATTTTCTTCTATGAAAACTCAATTTATTATGACATTTAGCTAATTTAGTTTAAAACAATTTTTGTCAAATAAAACCATTTTTAAAAAACAAAACAAAAAGAAATTTATTTTATTTTTATTTTCACACATAACATTGTTTATTACATATTTTTGCTAAATTTTTCAATATCCTTATAATAATTATGAACATAAATAATATAATTTAGTGTTAATAAACTAACAAGCCTAAAAACTAATAACTATATAACATTTGTTGAGCATCGCTTATTTTTTATCCGTTTTACCGCGTTGCTAATTTACGAACAACTTATTTCAATTAAAATATGAAACTGCCTGACACAAAGCACATTTCTGAGCAGAACAATCGCAGTCATTCCATTTATATTGACTCTTCCAGTAACCAGTAACCTAAGCAAGCTTCATTTTGTGGTGATTAATAGTTCCAAGCTAGACATGTGGTTTGTTTGAAACCCAATTAGTATATGAGTTCATGTTGATAAATGTTTCGTTAACCAATGGTTTCCATACAAATTGTGTAGTCAGGTTATTAGGGTCAATGGTTTGAGCTCCAAGCGATATGTACAACAAAAGTAAATATGAGGATTCTGATTTGTTTACTTTGATTTAAAAAAACAAAAGAATCAAAATGCAAATTTTAAAATATTCTCATTAAAGTTAAAAAGTTACAGATTATTTATTTTTTAGTCCCACTTACACGAGAGTATGCGGTCATTTTTTAGTGCTATTTACACGAGAGAACGGACTAGCGATCACTTTTACTACATTAGCAGCTTGCAGATAAGACTAGCGTATGCGGTGTTGATGGTGCCGATGGGAGCCCTTCGTATTGCTCGATAGCTCTAAAGGCACCTACAGGACTTCAACTCCTAACCAAACTTGGTACTCATTTATTGGTCACTATAGGACGAGACGCTGAATTGGCGTGAGCACGTATGAGTTAGTTTCTTGATCAAGTAAATGTCTTGCCCGAACCTGGAATTGAACCCATGCACTCCGGATATTCAAGCCAATGTCTAAGTCACTAGACTATCATGTCTCTTCTTATTTTAAAACAATTAAGAAAACATCTTAAAACAAGTTATATTTCACAAAATCAAAGCTTTTATTTTTAAAGTTGAAAACAGGAATTTAAAATCTCACTCAAAAAGTTAGGAGGTAACGAAAAGTAGAATAGTTTTTGTTTGATTGTCTTTAACAGTAAAAAAATATCTTCTAGATTGAATGTCACTGCAGTGCTATCTATCATCTGACAAATTCCACGCACCATATTCAAGTTTGTAGCAGAAGCCGGCTGTAAGCTAGTAGGCAAAATTTTGAAGGCATAAATCTACAATAGCAAATTGCAAATGTTGTCATTAATAAATTTGATAAGCTAAATATTTTTAAAATTGCTACACTTTAACCTTTTTTTAAAATATGCCACGAGCTGTGTGTCAAATATTCTTGCCAGAGGCCTAGCTAGGGTCTTCTGCGTGCGGGGACAAAACACAAAATATGCGCCACCTACATAGCCTCTTTTGTTTCTTGCTTCTAAAAAAACCTGGTGACCCGAAGGGGGGGGAGTAGTCGGAGCCTATTTTCAATTTTTTTTTCAAATCTTTTATTTTTTTTCCAAAAACAACTGATGACCGGAGGATACAACAAAACCAGGTGGACAAAACAAAAAGCAATAAGGGGAATTATCAGCTTTATCAGCAGAAATTGTAATCTTTTTATTAAAAATATTTGGCAATTGGTTAATTTTGGCTTAAAACGTAATAACGATATCAAGTCAATACTACTTCTGCGAAAAATTATTGATACTAGTGTATTGGTATTTGGCCAATACCAATCTTAAAAGCCCTGCAGTTAGGTATGAAAGACTTGAAATGAGTCGGTAAAATGAAATGAAACTAAAATCAATATCTATCAGTGTGGTAATGTGAGTGCTACGAACATGAAAAAATTTTGTTTTAAGCGACAATTATATAAAATGACATTGCTAGAACAGTTCATAATTATCTAAAAGTAATTTGGTAAAGTCTGTTAGCTAAAGATTTAGAAAAAAGCCGTTTTTTAAAGCTTTGGTTTACATTTTTTGAAGCCTTTCTTAGGGCACAAATAATGAAAGCGTTTCTCTTTTGCAGTCACTAAAACATTGTCAACTTAAACTGTTAATCAATACCATAGTCAAATTCTTAGAAAAACACAGCAATGGAGTTACACCAAAATATAATTATAGAATTTGCGTCGTTTCTTGTTCTCTTAAAACGATGTTACTTTTAATGCTCCATCAGTTATTATACAACACGTATATATCGATTTTGCTATCTTGATGATAGTTCCGGAAAACAAACAAAAAATTCGATGATTCATGAAGAAAATAAAATCACGCACATTTTTAAATTTTGCCAGAATGTTTCTGTAAAGTAAGCTTTTTTTCATTTTGTGTTAATAAAAAGTATTTATTCTAAAATATATTATTAACCCACTTCTAAAACACTTACGATTTTTAAAATTTCAATATAAATTAAAACATAAAATTGATTTCGTTCAATCAGTAAATTTGCATCTTCTTACAACTGTCTTATCGACTGAGTGGTTCGATTATGCAGCAGATTGTTTTGAAGCCTCGAATCTGAAATGTGTTTTCGATCAATTGGACTACATGCTAGAGAGTGACACGGTAACGGGAATTGCGGTAATTACCGCGGGGTTGGAAAAAATACAATAATACTGCGGTAATGGTATAGCGGGCACGGTAATACCGCGGTAGTGTTAACAGATTTTTAGTTATTTCCGCGGTCGCGGTTATCAATTTTTCACAAATTAAGTTTGACAAGTCTTTTTATTGAACTGTTTAAACTGAATACAACGGCTAAATAAAAGATATTTTGCGCTCATCAAATAAAGCTATTTTGTTATTTTAGTATCTTTGACAATAATGTATCTATTTCCATTGTTTATTTAAATTTGCGGCAAATGTTCTTTGTTTTTATATTATTATATAAACATATATATTTTATATTGTCGTTCTTGTAATTTTGTTTGTCTTGGTAAATTTAATAACTTAGATTGTATGTATTTAGTTAGAACATAATTATTTGTAGTTTTAAAAGAATTGAAATTAAAATATTGACTGAAGGAAAGATTAAAAAGGCACTAAACAATTTAAACAACATGGTAGATAATTTGTCTGTAGTCAGACCAGCCTCCTTGGATTTAAATCAAAATTTACCTTTTGAGCCACCTGAAAAAAGGAAAATAATTCTTGGTAACTCAAGTGAATGTCTTGTTGATTTGTTTGAAAGGGAAAAAGCTGTCATCAATGAAGTTGACAGCTACTGGAACAACGCAGATTGTGAGGATAGCATTTTATTTTATTGGCATAATAAAACAAAACTCTATCCTGAATTGTCTCTAGTAGCAAAGTTCCTGATAATGTTGGATTGAAAAAAAAATGTGACTTAAAAAGCGTTATTAGTGTGGGAATAGATGACAAAAATCATTATGCTGAAAATGTTAATAATTTAAATTAAACTGCTTGATTCTCATTTTTTCGATTAAGACAATGGCATAATTGTAGAATGTGCTTTTTGAACAAAGTTAAAAACCAACAAATTTTGTGAGGAACTTAAAAACATTTCTAAGCATTTTTATAATTTTTTTATACATAACAATTGGTTGAATTCTTTTATAACTTTTGCACGGAATAACGTGATATTAAAATTATTGACGTAAATGCATTGGCAGTTTTTTTCGGAATCGAAACAACTGAAGTACTATTAAAATCCGTAGTCATGGTTTTGCATTCAAAGCTGACTATGGTTATTACTAATTATAATAAATATTTTGAAGAGCGGACACCCTCGGAGAGGAGCGAAAGTGTCCGTTTTTCGGGGACGAACTACTATAGGTCAAATATAGACTTAAGATGAGCAAGTGTCCGTTGCTTTTAGCAGCCGTTCTTGGGTGTGCCGTTCTAGAGGACTTTTACTGTTCTATAACAGAGTTGTGATTGGTCGTTTGACAATACGTATTTTAAAATGCACCATCAAATCTATACATTGTCTTCTTTAAAGGTTCAGTAGCATAGGTGACTGACATTGGACTTGTGACAGACACTTCCACGTCTCCCGTCACAGTGACTAGTGCGGTACGAAATTTTTCAAAACACAGTATGACCATGTTTTATCGACACTGATTCAGGGCTCAAAATAAATTGTCTGACTTATTAAAAAAATTTCTATTGAGTTAAAGATTAAAAAATCACGGATTTAATCATTTGGATAGACATGAAATTTAGCGTATACAGCTGTAAAAACTAAAACAACACGTGGATATTTTGTTATAATGTTTTTGTGTGTGTAGGTACTGATGCGATTTTTGTAAAAAACTTTCACGGGCTACAAGCTTATAATGGGAACAGCAAAGTAAACATTGCAGGTAGCAGCAACAAAAACCAAGAGGCAGCTATGCACCTGTTACAGGATATTGTATTGATTCAAGTTGTTAAATTATGCAGAAAGATTTTTATCACGTTCGTTTCAGGCGTTTTAACGTTTGACAACAAGTTTTTCAATCCAGGCTTCGATGGCATTGATTGATCGTTACTACTAGCAAACGATACTTTATTTGAAGGTTGAATACAAACTTCTCATTGCTGGGTTTTTAATTACACTTTCTGTAACTGGTGACTTTATGGAGCTACTAGTTGTTTTACTGTTCACCTTTTTTTTAGCGAGTGACACCAATAAAAGTAGGCAACAAAGTTACGAATTGAGTTTGTCGAGTAAATTTTAAAACAATTGAATTTCAATTCGATAAAATTTTTTAAATAGATATAAAAAATTGTGCCGGCGTGAATAAATAAAATAATGTTACTCGTTTTTTTGGTTTCATCAGATGTAGATAAATGTGAGAACAAAGGGGTTTACTGCGAAACCATGAGGATCCCTGCCTGTTACGAACCTAGGTATTCCCAAGATTGCTGCATTCGATGCCGAGGCTATAAAAACGAATCAAATAAAGGTTTCTTCTTTTTTTGTGTTTGTAGATTTTATGTTAACCATTTTTTTTATATTTTGATTTCAATCATTTTATATTGCATATAACAGTTTTTATTTTTTTTTCTTATTTTCAGCTCACAGTTATTAATTTATAGACGATGTTTAGGGGCGCTGTTAGTATAGCGGTAAGCCGTTTGCTTGTAGACCTGGCAGTCAGTGGTTCGAATCCCACCGGTGTAACCAGCGGCTGCAAGGTGTGTAAACGCCTAGAAATTACTGCCTTTTGTTCTTCTGAGAAATGGATCCATGAGTGAAAAAGTAAAAAAAGTGATTCGTAGCCTAAAGGCCTAAAAATTAGAGGAACGTTAAAAAAACTTTTTTTTAAATATAGCCTGTATACGCAAAATGTTCTTTTTAAACTCAAAGACAAGTGTACCTTGAGAGCTTTTTTGAAGTTTTCAATTAGAAATGGAGCTGTAATTGTTATTTCTGGTGAAAAAACATACTTAAAGCTTCGGGCAAGCTTTCGGTCTCTTGCGCTCTAAAAAAATGTTGGGGGTACATGGTAGGTAAAGGAAAAGAAACAACCACAGTTATAGTAGCAACAGACAGGGAGGACAGGATGACGCTTCTCGCGTGTGTTGACAATCCCACATATGCTGCTTACGGTTTTCAACAATAAGAATTACTAACTACAAAAAAACAAATTTTCTTGTTTGTTTGAGAGAAAATGCAAGACAAATTATATCGGGCTTTATATATAAATTTTGATTATATTAAATCATACAACAATAAATTTAGTTGTACTTTACGCAAATACATACAGTAGTACAACGCTTTTACGACCATAGAAATGGCCCAAAAATCCGGTCTTAAAAAGGGGTTGTGGGTCTTAAATAAAGGGGGAACGTTATTCGTGCTTGAAAGCTTTTGTCAAAAAAATCTGGTCGAAAATGAGAGAGTCATAAATGAGAGGGATGGGTCGTTCGTGTAATAGGCTGATCAATTTTAGTTTTACAAACATCGGTCTTACAGGTTGCGAATATGGTGACAAATTCACTTGGTGTCCAGAATACGCCAAGACCAAGAGGCACTGCGATTCGTATGGAATGAACTACTATATTATGTGTTGTGTTAGTTGTGAGAAATATAAAAACAACAATGGAGAAGCGGCAACTAATATAAACACCAACAAAAAATCGAGCAAGCAGACGATTAAGCAAACGATCAAACAAACTACCAAGCAAGCGACCAAAACACAGGAGTTGGACGAAAACGCAGAGGACGACGAATTGGATCCAATTAATATAGATAATATTGAGGAATCTGGTTAAAAGAATTTGTTCGTGAGTTAGACGAAAACAAAGCATACACCAATGAAAAACTGAAAATTTGAAAACATTTCTTGTTTACTTCAATTGTAATTTGTTTTTTGATTTAAATACGTTTGTTATCATTTCTGAATAATGACAAAAAAAAATATTGCAGTCATTGAATTGTCCAGAATAAGGATTTTAAGCTCAAAATAAACCAGTTTAAAAAACGGTCATATCATTAATAGAAAATGTATTTATGAAAAATCAATAACTTTTAAAAATCTAATGACAAGTAAAGTTTAAAATAATGTGTTGTGTCGTTTATTCTGAAATTGAAAAATCATTTTTAAAAAGGCTGATTTATAAAATGGTATTAGGCGTAAAGATGCAAAAGAAATGTTCAAGATTAAGTAGCAAATGAGTAAGTAATTTTAAGCCTGTATAAAAACGCCATAAAATGCATTTGTATATATATATATATATATATATATATATATATATATATATATATATATATATATATATATATATATATATATATATATATATATATGTATGTGTGTGTGTGTGTGTGTGTGTATTTATGACATCTCCCTCTTAAATGTAACACTGTTAATAAACAAGACGAGTAAGTGCGTGTCGTTGTGTATTAGAACGTCTCAGTTGTGGTGATGATAATGGAGGTGGAAAGGCTGTGTCCTAGTGAATCGGGGTTTTATAGAATACCTTTTTGTGTGATTATATTCTCTTTAAAATTTGCCTGATAAAGTTCAATTGCTGTTTCGGCATTTTCTCCTGGTTTCATATTTTGACAAGATAAGTAAAAGTTGCAATTAATGTTTTTTGTAAACTTTATTAGTGCAACCGCTCTTAAAAACCCGGTTAGGCCAAATACAGATTTGAAACAATCCGTACCAAACAAAAGCGTCAGTTGCTCTTAGCGTCGGGTCTTGAAGGTGTCACTCTAGAACTCTAGAAGACTTTTACTGCACTAAAAACCACTTTGAGGCAAACTAATTTTATTCAAAATATCCTTTTTCCAGTTTGATTTCATATACATTAAACAGTTCCTTGGAATACCTACTTGCATAAACCACTGGCTGGCGGGGCAGCTAAATATTATATACAGAACTGCAAAAATGCAATCGTGCTAGCAAAAGTACTATAATAACACAACAACAAGAAATAAGTTCCACATTACAATTATTGAATAACAAAGGTAATAAATAAATTATTTTTAAAGAATAAAAACCAATTATTTTTCAATGAAAATTCAATTTATTAAGACATTTAGCTTATTTAGTTTAAAACCCACTTTGACAAATAAAACAATTTTTAAAAACAAAAATATTTTTATTTTGACACCTAAAATTGTTTATAACATAATTTGGCTAAAACTGTTTAATATCTTTATCATGAAAATAAACATAAATAATATAATTTAATTTTAATAAACTAACAAGCCTATTCAGCCTAAAAAAACTAAAGAAAATTTGCTGAAAACTATTCCTCTTTTATTTATCTGTTTTCCTATGTTTTTCATTTAATGAACAACTTATTTTAATTAAAATAAGGAACCGCTTGGCAAAAAGCACATTTTGGAGCTGAGCAATCACAGTCATTCCATTTATTTTGATTTTTCCAATAACCCAAGCAAGCTTCATGTTGTGGTTGATTATTAGTTCCAAGCCAGGCATCTGGTTGGTTTGAAACCCAATTAGTATAAGTGTTCATGTCGATGAATGTTTCGTTAACAAATGGTTTCCATACAAATCCTGTAGTCAAGTTATCTGGATCCGTTCTTTGAGCGCCAAGCCATATGTACAATGAATTGGTAAATGATTCCACAGTCAAACATGAGGATTCAGGTACGTTTGCTTCAATTTAAAAAAAAAACAATAGAATCAAAATAAAATTTTAATAGTATTTTTTTTAAAGTTAAAAAGTTATAGTTTATTTATTTTTTAGTGCCAATTGCACTAGGGAACGGACCAGCGACCACTTATAGAACGTTCGCAACTCGCAGAAAAGACAAGCGTATGCGGTGTTGATGACACCGATGGCAGCACCGCATATTGCTCGCTAGCTTTAAAAGCAGTCATAGGACGTTAACCCCTAACCAAATCTAGTACTCATTTGTTGACCACTAAAGGATTAGAGTTGACGTGAGCACGTATGAGTTAGTTTTTTGCTCAAGAAAACTTCGAACCCTAGCACTCTGGATATTCAAGCCGCTGTCAAAGTCACTAGGCCAACACGTGTTTTAATATTTTAAAACGGTCTAATAACAACCTTGAAACAAATTTTAAATCACAAAATCAAATCTTTTATTGCTAAAATTAAAACAGGAACTCACTCAAAAGAGTTTGAAGTTAATGAAAAGTAGAATCGGTTTTTGTTTGGTTGTCAATAACAGTAAGAAAAGATCTTCCCGGTTGAATATCATTGCAGTGCTTTCTAGCTTCTGACCAATTCCACGCACCATATTCAAGTTTGTAGCAAAAGCCGGCTGTAGGCATGTAGACGAAATTTGGAGGGCATAAATCTACAATAGCAAATTTAAAATGATGTCGTCAATACGTTTGGTGAGCTAAAAATGTTTAGAACTGCTATGTACGTTCTGACCTTTTTTAGAATATGCCACACACTGTGTGTCAAGTATTCTTGCTGTTGACAAAGCATCCCAATCTTGGTAAAGCTGACAAACGTTTGTATTTTGAAAGTATTGATACCTCAAACAGTTAATTTGTTGATTGTTCAAGCAGTTGGTTGCACAGGTTAAAAGAGAGCGACTTTTCACTGTGAACACAGGTAGCTGGGAAACACAAAGATCAACTCTATCTGTACTCTTGCTAAAACGACGCTCGTATACAGTTACTTCTTGGTTTATTAACACCACACAGGTCTGAAGTAACGCCATGCAAATAATGCTGCCAGTTACTGAACCCATGGTTTTTTTAATTAAAAAATTCGATCTTCAATCTAAATTATCAAAAACAAAAATGTTTATGTAGAAAAAGTAAGGTTTGAAAATTATAACTGATTAATGGATAAATTAAAGTTGTTTTTACTTTTCAAAAATTTTTTTAAAGCAACAGAAAACTTTTAAAAGTAATAATTTTGCGTTTCAAACAGTTTTAATAAGTACAAGTGGCGAAATAGGTTTTTTCCTAATGGAGCCACTAGTATTATAGTGAAAAATGAGCCTGAACAAATCCTGTTACATGTATTGATGACACTTATTTGTAAAAGTAGTTTTGGAATTGAAGGTTTGTTTCAACAAACCATAAAGTGTTTTGAACTGTCATTTAAAGTCCGTGACAGTTGCATTGATGTAATATCAAATGAGGTGATGTGAATAACTGTTTACGCACAAGTTGACATAAAATTATTGAAAACACGCTCTTGTGTCTTAAATGCTAATTTTGTTTTACTCATTTGACATAGATTCAAATCATAGAGTAATTGGAGAAAACATGTATCGGCCTCACTACACCAACTAAAAGCTATTTCAATATACTTACATTTCGTCTCCAGGTAGTGCTCTGAATAACCATTCCTATTCATTAAAATTTCGATTTAATGTCATCTCCATCACATTTTCACAAGCACTGACAACCGTTATTATTTGATTTTCAGTTCGTTGCGGTATACCTTCCTCCATGTCACTGTATAAATTCAAAGCTGAATCATTTATTGTTAACTTGACACGATAGCACTGCAGTTTGACATATTGAAAATTTCAATTCACGCTGTCACCATTATATTTTTTGTTAATTTGTAAATTATTCAAAAACACAGCTAATTAATGAGCAGCAAAAAATTTATAAATGGACATTTATAGTTATGGTTTCTTTCAATCTAGCTAGCAGAATTTTTTTAACAAAAGATTTTTCGAAGCCTTAATGCAAAAAGTTTGATATCGTGTTGGTGTTAGTTATTGAATTTATTGTACAAATTAGTAATCTTTTGAATTTCTCAAAAATATAAGCTAGAAGTGAATTGATTTAGCAAGATAAGCACCATTGCTGTTCAAAATGGAACTTTTCAACAACAAAAAACGGTGTGTGGGATCGGCTAAATGTTTTGGGACTAAATAAAATCTTATGATGAAGCTAAATCATGCACTTATATTTCTGGGTATTGTTGAATTGGAGGAACCTTTTGAATGTGGGCAGATCAACAAGACTCTTTTTCATAATATTTATTTATAATAAACAAGTAAAGGAAAAAACGAGTTTTTCAACACGAACTCTTATTTCAAATACACCCGATTTAGAAATACAAAAGATATAAATGTGGTGTCGCAACGAATACCGGCCAAGTTTTCGCAAATGCTACACACACGGCCAACAAGATTGCACAACAGTGTTTTTTAGACAGGGGTTAGAGAACACTAGTTTCCAGCTGTAATTGACGGGTGAGTCTTATTGACAAATGGCATGGTGGTCGTTGCCGCCATGCGGCGGAAAACGGCCAGACCGTACGGTTAGACTTTTCGTCGCAAAGGTGGGCCGTTTCGTCGCAAGCTGGAATTTTTCGTCGCGACGAAAAGGTACCCCGCAACGAAATGGATTTTGTGAATACTTGGCCTGCACCCGTCAAAACACCGTTCAGTTCATTGACAATCAAATCTTCAATTTGTTTATTGAAACAATTACAAAAACACATTATGAAAAAATCACAAAAAAAGCAAAAATTTATTTATTTTACGTACTTCTTTTTAGAGAAAGTGAGATAGCTCGGAATAAACACAAACCATCGCTTTCTATTGCGACGAAATGTTGTTAAAACATCATTCAAGTTTGATTGATATATTTTTCCCTGTTTAGAATATGCCACACACTCTGTGCCATGTATTCTTACTGTCGACAAAAGATCCCAATATTGGTAGAGCTGGCAGATGTTAGCTGTACTTTGAAAATATTGAAACCTTAAACAGTTTATTTGTTTATTGTTAAAACATTTGATTGCACAAGTTAGTAGAGAACTTGTTTCCATTGTGATTTCAGGAAGCTGAAAAACGCAAAGATCAGTCGCGGAGTTCGTATGCGGTTATTTCTTGACTTAGTAACAGCTTACAGGACAGGAATAATACTATACAAACCATATATATAGAATAGATATATCGGCCCGCCTGTTGTTTTAGGAAGGCTTTTAGCGAGGCAGCCTAGTAGACCGGAGATCCGAAACAAAGAACTGAGAGTTACAACCGTATAGTAACTTAATCAAGTATTTTTTTAATAGAAAAAAAAAAATTTTTATGTACAAAATAAATTTTTAACTTTATAAAAATTAACAATTTTTTTTTTATAAAAATCTCAGTTGACATTGAATTTTATTTGCGTAGTCTCTAGTTCGATGGTCTATATATGTCTATTTAACGTCGCCTGTGTTATCGGTAAATTTTTTATGTCGGATATCGCGTTAAATTAAAATAAAGCTCATATCAACTACTTTTAGCTAAAAGAAATCGACGTTTCTGTTTCTTACAAACCGGAGTTTAGTCTCCGCAGTCGTACCAAAAATAGATTAATACAAATAATGAATATTCATGGATCCAAAAGACTCTAAATCGTTTTTTCGGAGGCCATCTTGGCATCTCACTCAAAACCTGCTCATCTCCGATATATCTATTCTATATATATGATATAAACAATATGACCAGTCGCTAAATCCATACTGATTTTTTTATTTCATAAAAATGTTCTTCAATCTAAATTATAAAAATTAGTTTAGTTTTAATTTATGATTTTCTTTAAACTTTATCTAATTTAAATCAGTAACATTTTTGACATTTTTTTTACATTTTCAAACATGCTTCAAAACCACTGGGTTTTCATTTCGTCAATGTTTTCGTGCTTAAACGTCTTAAGAAATGTAGTTTTTTTTTACAAAAAATTAAGAATTCTTTGCGTGAACAAAGTCTACTCTATGTAAGGATTACTCTTCTTTTTGTAGACGCATTTTTGTCGATCAAAGATATGCAAAAAAGCTCACCGAAGTCTTTGAAGAGCTCTCATATTTAATCAGTGGCAGTCGCGTCGATGGTCATTATAATGACGAGAAGTGAATAGATAATTATGCACGAGTTGATTTTATAAAACTGTCAAGAGCACGCTACCGCAGTATTTTCATCCTATAAGATCAAACTTATCAAAATGCACCCCAGGATTTGTATTGCTTTTTTTTAGATAAATAATGTTTATTAGTTATGGCACCAGCAATTATGATGCAAATTTCTATGTCTGCTTCTTCAGAAAGCGTTTTAACTGATTTTCTGTTTCAAAAAGCAAAACATTAAAGCCAATCTGTAAATTTAAACTTTGTTTTTTCAATGCATCTTTAGTAATTCAATAAATGGTTTAGCAAATAAATTCAGATGAAAGAAGGTTCCGCCTGGCACAAAGCACATTTTAGAGCAGAACAATCGCAGTCATTCCATTGAAAGTTGACAATCCAATAACCCATGCAAGCTTCATGTTGTGGTTGATTCACTAGTCCTTTCCACGCATCTGGTTGTCTTGGACCCCAATTAGTATATGAACTCATGTTGATAAAAGTTTCATTAACAAATGGCTTCCAAACAAATTTTGTAGTCAATTTATCAGGATCCAATCTTTGAGCTCCAAGCCATATGTACAAAGAAACGGTAAATGAAATGGGTAGTAAGCATGACGATTCGGGATCGTTTGCTGTACATTTAGTTTCCAATAATTTTTTTAAATCATGAATTTAAAAAAAAGTTAAAATCAAAACTAATTTTAAGTTAAATCTCTTAAAACATAAACATTAATTAGAATTTGCAAAATAAAATTCGGCAACTTCAATAACTTACTTGAGAAAGTTCTAAGGTAATTGATAGTAGCGTCAGTTTTTGCTTTACTGTTAATAACAGTGAGAAAAGATCTTCCTGGTTGAATGTCATTGCAGAATTTTCTGGCATCTGACCAATTCCAATTTCCATATTCAAGTTTGTAGCATAATCCAACAATTGAGATATAAACAAATGTAGGTGGGCACAAATCTGCAGTTACGCCAGTAATAAAGTTAATGTTTTACTATTTTACTATTTTATTTTAAATATTAATCATGCTTTTACTATAATCTTACCAGTTTTAATAAATGATTTGCAATCTGAATCAGAAATCTTCGGGAGAAAATCCAGACTTTGATAAAGCTGGCAGACTTTTGTATTTCCAAAATATTGATATCTTTTACAATTTATTTGATGTTTGTTGAAACAGGTAACAGCACAAGTTAAAATAGAACGACTTTTGATCATAAATCCAGGAGGCTGAGTGAAACAGAGATCAGCAGCAGAGTTTCTTCTGAAACGACGTTCGTGTGCGTCCTCCATTTGATCCGCTATTGACAGCATACAAGCCAGGAACAACAATGTACCAATAATAATGTAATCAATCGCTGATTCCATACTGTTTTTTTTATCTTTGAAGTTTGGTTTTTCGTATAGATTTTTGTAAATAAAATTATTTCAGCTTATACAATTTAGTTTTTAAAAAAACCACAATTATTTTAATTCAAAATAATAATTATTTTAAAACAGTTTTAAGATTTACAAAAAAATTTATGAGACATGTAATTTTCAACTACACGGAATAACGATTAGACTTAGTTGAAGTAATCTCATTAAATTACGATTTGTCTCCAATATAAAAGTAATGAGCCAAGCCTTATTGGTCTCAACCACGAAATCATACTAACATTCTTAAAACAAATACCAAAAGTAATATTTTTATGTTTCGTTTCTAACGGTCTATAGACTTTCTGAGCTTAAATGTGATATATACCACAAATTAAAAAAATAAATTCTAACTTAAGCAGAAAGAAAGTGCAATTAATTTTGCCTTACCCAAATTAGCTAATTCTTTTTAAACGATATGCAGTTACTTAGTTACTTTGGTTGGGAAGATTTTCAACAAAAATTGTCAAGCTCGAACCTTTATCTGCAGTGGTTTGCATTTAAACACCTTTGCTTTTACGAGTAAGTTTGTTTCGTCAAAAGTGTAACAAGAGTGGTTGATAGATGAAAAATAACAGCCACATTCACTGGAACCTGCATTGTATGATGTTTGCATTTCTACTGAAATAGGTAATTTTCAGAATATTATTTTATTAAATTTCCACTGAAAAAGGTAATTTTCAAAAAATTATTTTATTACATTTCCACTGAAATAGGTAATTTTCAAAAAATTATTTTATTACATTTCCACTGAAATAGGTAATTTTCAAAACTCTCACACTGTTTTCAAATTGTGTGAAATGATTGTTCATGAGTGACACATAGCTGGTTGTTCGTTGGAAATTGTTGAATGGTCTTACGGAAATATTTTCAATAACATCGAAGGGATAGATGGATGAATGCATGGTTTAATGAATTAGTGAATGAACTGTTGAATGACTTAGTGAATAAACAGTTGAATGAATGATTGTATGAGTGGTTGAATCAATAGATGAATGGTTGAATGAACGGTTGAATAAATGGGTGAATGAACGGTTGAATAAATGGGTGAATGAACGGTTGAAAGAATGGTTAAATGAATTAGTTAATGAATGGTTGAATAATTTTTTTTAAAGTTCTTTTTATCAGGTGCATATTTGTTTTTTATATTTCATTTTGACGATCTCTAAAAGAGCGTGAGTCAACAGACTTCTAAACCACATCTATTTTGAACAAAAACCGTTCCGTTGTAACTGCGGTCATAAACTCTGGTGTAATAAGGCTATTCTAAGGTCTTAGGCGAGCAACCGTAAACTTTCTATCTCTAGCAATTTTGAACCAAGCCGCAGAGATGAAAAATGAAAATAAAGATAAAATCTTAATTTTTCCCTAGCCTGGACGTCGCTTAAGCATCCAAACACAAATACATGGAACCAGTTCGTGAATGCCAGAAGTGCTATCTTGAACTCTATCATGCAATTGACTTTAAACCAGTGCAGCTCTTGAAGGATGAAGAAAGTGTGATCATGTTTACGGGCCAGCCTAGCAGCAGCAAAAATGACTGACTGGAGACGGCAAGTTAAAAGCTTTGGAAGCACCACAGTATGGATGAATGCTAAGCGCTGGTTGCGTGGCTGCCTCGTAGTATTGTATGCTGTTCTTTTAGATGAATCTCAGTTTTTCACTTGTTTTACATCTATAATCTTTAGATAAATATATCCGTCACATTCTGGCATGTATTGAATATCTGTTCTTAACTGCAACCTCCGCCACAGTTACATTGAAGAGATAGATGGATGAATGCATGGTTTAATAAATTAGGGAATGGCCGGTTAAATAAATTAGTGAATGAACTTCAACAACTTATTTTGTATTTTTCTTTCAAATATACTCAACTGCGTGTATCAAAGTCAAAAATAGCCTAACGGATTTTTTTTCATTTGAACAACAACAATGTTAAACAATAATATTTTATATTAAAAACAACTAAGTGACCAGCAGCAGCAAAATCGAAAACTTTCGTGGTTAGCAAATTATTTAATGTTTGAAAAAATGTAGTATTTTGTTGTTAAAAAACAACTCTTTTCTGTGATAAAGTTTGAAAAAGAAAAAATGATAAAAATGTATTTTTTTAATATAAAACTTATATCATAAAAAACACAAAACGACAAATAAATAAACGTGGAATATATTTTATTATTATTATTATTATTATTATTATTATTAGTTGTTTCTTCAGCGACTCCTCATTTGCATGATTCGCAACATTCGACCCTGTTAATGGAGCAATATTCCGGTTTGCACCAGTCGTAGAAGTTTCCATACCGACAGGCTGTTTGAAAAAAAGATATTAAACATCTATAAATAACTTTAAAAATAATATTTCAAACAATTTACTCGAAAATTGAACTCAAATACTTGTTCAATATTACATTCAAAAGTTTTATCAGGCTTTAAAAAATCTATTTTTTGTGAAAATCCGTCAAACTATCATTAAATCTATAGATTTATTCCATAGATTCATACAATCCATAGTCATCTATGATTTAATCATTATTTTATTTTCAAATTCTGCCAAAAGCCTACCTCCGCTTCTGTTATTTCTGTACTTGTTGCAAGTAGCACAGCATGTCTTCTCAGTCTGAGCGTCGTAGCAAAACCCTGGCGAGAGTGTTGGACACCAGTTTGCTAAATCGGTGCAAGGTGGCGCGAGGGAGATAGCTGCAATTGAAACTTTGTTGATAATTTGTTATTAACCTGTACAGGTAGTTTTAATATGTAAAACACTACTTTAGATTTTATTTATAATCTTAATTCAAAACTGTGATTTTGTTTCCCAGACAACTTTCTCGTATCACTACATCACAATACAATGATTGTTAGACGTTTACTAACAATATCTTTGACATTACTTAAAAATATCAATGACATATTTTTTTTATACAATCCAGAAAAAAAGTTTACTGATTGGAGGTGATTTGATATCTTGACAAGTTCTGCAGCAAAGGTCTGCCACTTCTGGTCTGTTGCAATAGCTTGCGTCTTGAACGTAGCTTTTGCACCAGTCTACTTTATCTCCATATTCGCAATCTTTAGAGTTGAGAAAACAAAATTAATTCCAGAAAAATCAAAAATAATCATTACATCTAAAAACAGTTTATGGTTGATATTTTCTAAAGCAAAATAAAAATATTTTTACAAAAAAATCTAGAACGTTACTTGGCAGAGAAGAGTTGTAATAGATAGAGCACTTTCCACAACAGGTACTTTTGTAGTAGTAGCACTCCCAAGAGTTAATCCTTGAGCAATAATCTCCTTGGTCACCGTTAGGACATGAAGGTAAATCTAAAAAGTTAAGTAATATAATATCATCTGTAAATATTTAAAGTGTAAAAATATTGGTTTTTTATATTAAACAATTCTTGGTGTATTTGAACGAGCAGTTGGTTTTTAAACTGCTACATCTTGTTAACACTTAAACTAAAAAAACACAAAGTAGGTTATATGATTTAATGATTTTAAGTTCATATTAAATAAGGTCTCCTAAAACTAATTTTTCTAAAAGTTAGTTTTTTGCCCGGATTGTTTAAAAATAAAAATTAAAGTGTTATATTTAACGATTGAACAAATAAGATAATTTGTTTGAGTAACAAACTTGAATTAGGAGTTGTGAACTGTTTGCAGGTGTCACAACACAAGTCGGAAACTTCGGATCTCTGACACTCGGCGATTCCCTTGACGTAGCTCTTGCACCAAGAGGCTTTGTCTCCGTATTCACACCCTGTGCCAAGCAATAAATCATCAATGCAGTGAAATAATTATAGATTTTATGAAAACCGAAACTGTGTCATCACAAATGTCTGATAACATCACCATAGTAACAAAATAGTAATAGTAGCATAGTAGCAAGTTATTAATTTCTAGACCAGTAGGTTCGTTGTTCCAATTATCCTTGATGCGGCAGCGCTAACCTGGACAAATGCAAATTGAACTACTGCCATCGATATTGTGGTAAAGTAGATTAAAATTAATTAAGAACCATTAAAAAGATTAAAAGTGGTGCGGAATATTTTTTGGCGTAAGAAAATTGAAATGAAAAAATGAAATTCAAAAACTGCAACAAAACTTTAGCTCTAAAAATGATATTAACATTGCCATTGGCGTAGATAACTACAACAGACACTCACCGACGCTGGTGGGACTGTAGTATTTTTGGCACGTGGTACAGCAAGTGTCTTTGCTGCCATAACAGTCGGAAGAAGTGATCGTTGGACACCAGCTTGCAATATCTCCACTGGGACAGTTTGCAGCTGTGACCACTCTAACGGGTGCAGTGGTAGTGGTAGAAGGAGCCGGTGCTAAAGAAGATTTTGTTGTCGTTGTCGTAGTAGTAGTAGTAGTAGTTGTTGTTGTTGTAGTAGGAGTGGTGGTCGTGGCTTTTGATGTAGTAGTTGTAAGAGTGATTGAATTAGCAGCAATAGAAGCCTCGCATGTCTTGCAGCAATCCGACCAATAATTAGAGCTTGTGCAGTGGTTCAAGGTGCAGCCGGCGTTTTTGTCTCCATATAAACAACCTGAATAACAAAAGAAACAATTTAATTAACAATTAATAATTATATTATAAATTGCATTTGTTGTAAAAGCTCAATTGATAAGTTATGTCACCCCAAAACATTAAAACAAATATGAAAAAAGTTTTCTTGTCATAAACAACAATTCAAAATGTCAAGCAATTACGCTAAAAATAAGTTTTAAACAATTTTTTTATTTTTCATACTTGGTGGTCCTGTTTTAAACTTTTGGCAAGTCATGCAACAGGTATCGCTGGAATAATAGCAAGAAGGGGCTGTTATGGTTGGACACCATTCTGCTTTGTCACCAAACCTACAGTTAGGCTCTGCTGACAGTACTTCCATGGATTTGCATTTGCTGCAGCACTGTCCTCTCCAATAGTCCTCGTAACACAGAGTCTTAGATAACGTACTGCACATATCAAGATGATCTCCAAATTCACAACCTAAAAAGTGAACAGTAAAAATATTGGTTTTTTTTAAGAATTTCTTATAATTTGGTAAGTCGGCAACTAAAAACTTTTTGAAAAATTATTTTTTATGATAAATAGTCTATAAAATATGAAAACATTGAGCACATTGTTCTAAATACTTATAATGTTTAGTATGTGAAGATTGAAAATACAAGAAACTTTCAAAGCAATAGGGAATAATCAATTTTTTCAGTATAAATTTTTAAACTTAAAATTTAAACATTGTTTTATTCAAATAAACTAAAACTTAATTATTTGTTTCACTACTTACAGTTGGATTTTTTTTTTAAATTTCAAAGTTTTTATTGATTTTATTTTATAATTCACTCAAATTCAATCAATCTGAAAGTTTATTAAAATGTCCATAGCGACAAATAAACCCAATAAATTTCAACTTGATTGGATAACGGGAAGTTAGTTTTTTGTAATGGTAAAGGATTCTTATGTTTGTTTGCAAGCAAGCAAACACTGTGAAATTAATATAAAATTTAATATAAAGTAAAACCCAATTGTTTCACAATAGGTATGTTCAACTTAATCTTCAATTTAAATTGTTTAAAAATTTTAATAAGTTGTTACATTAGTTTTTCAATTTTAAGTATTAAAGAACAACTTAAAAATGTTTACCTCCAAAATTTGTGTTATTGATTTGTTTACAAGAGGCGCAACAGAGATCAGCATAATGAGTCTCGTAGCACATTCTCGGCGTGTTCCGTACCATGTCAGAGCAAGAAATGAGTTGGTTGTTCACGTTGAATCTTTCTCTTAAGTCTCCATAAATGCAAGTTCCTGTTTGATTATTTCAATCAAAACAGGTTTAAAAGACGAATGTCAACACAATGCAAATTTGTTGTTACCAAATTAATACTCATCTTGGAAAAACAGGATAACTAAGCTCAATCACCTCTAACAGTGACATTTCTGGTAAAATCTAGATGGGGTTACTTATAATAAATAGAAAAAATTTATGAACTTTCAAGGATAGCCCAATCAAGATAACCTTTGACCTCATCGCAAAACGTCCTTAGCTTAACTTTTAACTCAAGAAATAGATAAATTTTCTGTTTTTTTTAAAGTAATAAAAAAATTCGAATAAATAAAAATAAACTTACCACCGCTGTTTCGTGGTGCTCTCTGGTCTGAAGTACAGACCGACTTGATGCACCACGCTCCGTCACCGCATGTGGTACCCTCGAGGGCTCTTTGTTCCACCTTCGACACGCATCTGGACGTGGAAGGATCCCAGCAGCTGAGTTCTTTGCAAATAAATCGGTCCCTTTCTCCACCACCCTGAGTGTTAAAAAATTTTCACAAATGAATCCAAAATAGCCCAAATAAAACATTTGTGATCAGTTTGGTCTGGTTTGAATTTTGATCATTTTTATGATGAAACAGTTTTAGTGTATTATTTCAGTCAATTTTCATTATTTTTTGGGTTGACCCATTCATGTATTTAAGACTAATACACTGATTATGCATTTTTAAGCAATCATTATTGATAAGTACAACTTCGATGACTTTGATAATTTACAATATAATCAGTAAATTTGTATAAATGTCGACTTTTACAGTAGTAAACATTTTTTTATTACTCACAGCACAGTAAAAAGAAGATTGGGTATACATCAACTTGCACTGTTGATCGACATTATATTTCTGGCCTGGGTAGAGCGTCAAAAAACTGGCGGTGTCCGTGGCAGATGGATCAACTGCTTCGTTTAACAGGCAGTTGTTCGTTTGGCTGATTGTAAAATCACAACGTTTTTATTTGTTTCCACTATTAGAATAATAATAATAATAACATAAATTTTTCTGGTTGAAACAAAAATTTTAAAACACACTTGTCCAGTTTGGCCACGTATTTTCGAAAATAGTTAATTGAGCAGGGTGAAAATTTGTAAGGATTGAAGAACGTCTGGTCGGTCAGCTGACCAGGGGCGGAAGCCATGACAAACTGGTCGTTGACGTTGCAGAGGTTGCCGTTTCCGTCGTGTTCAGAACCTAAGCTGAAAGTTTGCATTTTTCCGGTTTTAGTAACACGACTGTTTAAAATTGTCAACGCCACTTGCAAGCAGTCAAAAATATAAAAATATTTAAAAAAAAGTACGTTTAATACTTTTGGGCTGTTTTATAGTAGCCACAAATGTTGAAAAACCTAAAAAGTTGTAGCTATGTGCTAGGCTTAACTCATGTTTGTTTGTCTTAAAGCTCTAGCTACGACTTATTGATAAATTTATCATAATAATGTTAACGAGTAAGCTCACTTATGCCCAATTTCATGGGTAGCCGTTCCAACGGTGGCATACTGGCCGAAGTCCTTATTGATCGACACTCCCTTCACGGTACAAGTAGCCCCGATGTTAGCCAAGCCTGTTATGGTATAGCCAACTGAGCTTTTCATCTCGTAGCTGTGTAGAAAAAAAACAATTATATTGTTAGCAGTTGGAAAAAAACATTTTGATTTATGAAGATATTAGGGATACAATTTAAAAATTACCAAAGTTTAACTTAAAAAAGCAATTTACTCTGTAAAAAGAGCAATAGAATCAAAGTTCGGAAGTCTACTGGCAGCATATGTTTTGACCCAAACTTCGAGATTATCGAGAGCAAAGTAGGCATTTATCTGGTTAGGACGGATCTTGACCGTACTGTTCTCGACAAACAAGGCATCGTTGGGGGTCTGTAGATGAAGTCAAATTATTTAACTATTTGTATAAACCCTAGTTTCAATTAGTCCACTGTGTACGTAGTAGTTCTAGTTTAATTGTAAATAAACAACAATTTTCAGTTTTTCACCTGCGCTATGAGAAATCCGACAGGTTTGACGTAGAAGGTCATGTCTGGTTCGTCGATGCTCGCGTAACGATCATTAATCTATAAATGAAAACCTGGCCGATTAAAATAAAATAGAACTAGGTGTTTTGTCTTAATTACTCTCAAGTTTCAGATTTATCTCCCAGCTTGAACCAAAATAGAATAAATTTCTTCTCTAAATAGCCTAATTTTGTTTACAATTCTCTAAAACCGTGAAAAGTTTAAAAACCTTTAAGCGTTCGAAATAAAAAAATAACTTACACCATTGACAATGTGCGCGTAGAAGTATCTTATGTTTTCGATTGCTTCACTTCTTCTTCCTAGATCGCTTGTGGCCGTGCTTTGAACGAGCCATCTGTGGATGATTTTGTAAAGTTTAAAACTTTAACAATGCTTTATTATTGTCAACTACAGAATTGTTATTATCAAAACAGTAGAACAATCTGAGTTTATCGTATATAGAAACTTGAATAGATTTATTTATTTATTTTTTGAATAGTTTATGTTTTAACATTATGGTGCCGATTCGTAGTGAGTTATTACAAGAGTTTCAATTTTACCCTGTCATCTAGCTATTCTAGTTGATATAAAAGTATTTTACTTTTTTTCTTTTTACCAACTAAAAAGGCAGGTTAGAAGCCATACACACAACCCTAGGGTGCAAGTCCACTAAATTAACCACTTACTTAACTAACCACCCAAAACAGGTTGTGAATAACCTGCTTGGAGCATCTAATTGCCAAGTTTATGTCAGATGCAACTAAATAACAGAGTCTTCTTTTGAAAATCAAAAACATTGGTTAACGCACAATATATTTGTAAGTTAAACTGACTTGTAAAAGATGGAATAGTCAATGATTAGGAATAATTCAAGGCCCAGTCGCTTCTGGCGAGTTCCGCTCTGTTCACCCCTGTTGACGATTTGTTCCAGGTTTGACAAGAGCGGAGTGCTGTTGATGCCGTTGCCGCTGACACCTATAATTGAAGTAGCTCTACGTAGTTAGGATGAGCATGGAATATGAATACGAAAAAAAGGGTGTCACGACAAAACGTTCACAGACAAAATGTTCAACGACAAAATGTTCCCGACAAAACGTTCACGACACAACGTTCACGACAAAATGTTCACAGACAAAATGTTCACAGACAAAATGTTCACAGACAAAATGTTCAACGACAAAATGTTCACGACAAAACGTTCACGACACAACGTTCACGACAAAATGTTCACGATTGCAACTTTTAAATTTAGTTTAGTTTTAAATGATAAAATAATTTGTGTTTCACAAAATGAGAGCAAATAAAACGTTAACTATAGTAAATGCGATGTTAATTTCCTCTTTGATACCCTTAACTCAAACGGCAACCAGATGAGTATGGATCGGAGGACTGTAAACTGTTTCAGCAAGAAGGAAAAAACAGATGAAATGAGATAGCTATAATAGGAAAATACAATTGGTTACTAATTTGAGATCGTTTGAATTTTCAATTTCAATTACGCAAACGACGTAAATAAGGTTTGGCTGTATTCTAAAGATTAAAAAGTTAAGGGTATCCAAGAAAAAATTAACCAACCCGCATTAACTAGTTAATAAATGGAACGAAGATTAAAAGGGTCGAAATAGGAAATCTTTATTAACTCCGATTAAAAAGAAAAAGTAATGCAATTAGGTATTAATTGAGATTCATTTGATGTTTCAATTTTAATTAAGTGAACGTCAGAAAGAAGCTTTGGTCGTTGTAGCCTAGCGATTAAGAAGTTATCGGCTTCCAAGAGCAATATAGCCTCCTTTAATTAGCTAATTAACGTAACGGTGACTTGGGTAAAGCAGCATGCAGCTACTTGTGTTTTTCAACTAGAATTGAAAATACATCTCTAGCAATTAAAAACTAAAAAGTTAGGGTATACAAAAGCAATTAACCGGCATTAATAAATGGAACGATGATAAGAAGGATCAAAATATGGATGAAAAAGAAACAAGCCAAATAGCTATAACTCCATACAATTATTTATTAATTGAAGATCATTTGATGTTGCCAATACGTATTAGTTTCATGCTGTCATGCACATATACTTTGCTTAGGTAAATAAAATGGTGAATAGACACATCACTAAAAATGACTTAATAATTAGTTTGCAAGCGATCTTGACATAATAAAACAAAATTTTTATTTTTCAGTGTGAACATTTTGTCGTGAACGTTGTGTCGTGAACGTTTTGTCGTGAACGTTTTGTCTGTGAACGTTTTGTCGGTGTTCATTTTGTCGTGAACATTTTGTCGTGAACGTTGTGTCGTGAACGTTTTGTCGGGAACATTTTGTCGTTGAACATTTTGTCTGTGAACGTTTTGTCGTGGAACCGAAAAAAAGGTTTCAATAAAGAAAATACAAACGAAATCGCACAAGCAAACAAAAATTGTTTAAAGGTTTTTAGGTAGCAGTTTTAAAAACTTTAAAAAATTAAATGTTCTTTTTGCAGTTTATACTTGTAGGTTAGATAATAATACTGCTGTGCACAGTATAATAACTTCAGCATACCAGCATCTAACAGTGCACAACTCAGGTGAGTAAATAAAAACTTTGTAAAAAAAATAAGTATAATTACCTGTTGGAGAGTCGTACTGAGTACTGGGCAGCGATTCTTGTCTCGAGAGGATGTAATTAGTTCCGTTCATGTTGATCGTCGTGGAAGATGTGACCGGATAACCGATAACCAATGAGTTCTTTTTCAACTGGTACACGGTGTTGTTTACGACGAACGTTCCATCCTGTTTGAAAATGAAGAAACTTTTTTTTAATGCTTTCTCGAACCAAATCCTTTCATGTCAAATTTCTTTTGTTTGCAAAACAGCGGGGTTTTATAATATGCTACATGAATAACTAATTTTTTTCGTCGCTAGCATGCTAAGCAGAAGTGCGCAGTTTATGACTTCTAATAATAAAAATATCAGTCCTTACATAAGCAACATATCCTGTTCCATTAACCAGTTTTGTTGCAACCGACATTGAAGCTGAGGAGTTGGTGTCACTGTATACACTCCATTCCTGTAAAGATTTAGGTTTCAATTATGATATCAGGTGATTACTTTCAAATGTTTGTAGTCCGATGTATATTTATTACTAGTAAAAAACCATTTCAAAACGATTTTTACTTTAATTTTTAAATCTAAGGATTATTGTGTAAAAATTCTTTAAATAAGAACATACGGGGAATTAACTGGGAATTAAAAAACGTTGATGCTTCGGAGTTTATAATCCATGTGCAAGAAAAAGCCTTTTGAATACAAATCTTTCCAATAAGAATTTTATCTAAAAATGCTTATCTGTGGCTCATGTAAGAATTCAAAGAAGATTAGTGATATAAGAGTTTAGCCGTACTTCGGAGCTATCTGGCTTCCAGGCATCAGGTCTCCCGTTAAAAGTGGAGATAATCTCGATGTTTTTTGTCATGCCTTCTCTCTTTGTCAGGTTGAGTTCTTGCGTTTCGTTGGCATGTAGGTTGAGTTTGATGATGATGTTTTGAGGGAGGGAGTTGTTGTCTTTATCCGTGTGCTCGTTTCTGGTCCAAACGATGCCGGCTAAAAATGTTTTTTTTTTGTGATTTAGCAATGAGGTGTGGGCAAGTTGAAAAAAAACGTAGTTTTAAAACCACTGTTAAATTCTGCATTAAAAGTTTCAGTTTTAATATCACCAATTTTATTTTAAATTAAAAAACCGTTAAATTGATCAAACCTATTTGGTGGCGACTGTAACATCGCTTTACTCTTTTACTCTGCGGCTCGGTGTACCTAGATAAAAAGTTCACATATAAAAACATATTGCTAATTCGTTCTTGTGGAGAGTCACGTTATCCTAATTCAGAACAAGTACTTTGCAACTTGGGTCGGTTTTGAGAGAACAATGCAACGATTCAAAATTATAATTCCTTATGTAAGCATTAGAATACATGCAATTAGATTTTGCTAAACTTAAAATTTTATTGTATGAATAAATAAATTCCATCTTACTCATTGCTGGTGCACTTTAGTTTGTACTCCTCTGAGAATGAAGATTTTGGCATGCAACGGTTGAGAGTGGAGTTAAACCAGTTATCTTTCATACAGCTCTCCAGTTGAGACTCGTCATTTACGCATAGGTAATACTTGGAGCAATCGGTCGTGTATTCAAATGTTTTATTACTTTCTCCCTTGCAAGGTTCGGACACGTTTTGGTTAAGTGAGTCTGTTTAAAAAAATGAAGTTATGTCTTTTCTATTAGCTGAAAAGAATCTATAAATTTAAACTTTGGTTGCAATCTCAGCTGGCACATAAAAACAAAACTCAACAAACTATTTTTTTAAGATTCAGTACGTTTTCAATTATTAAGCAATATATGGTTTTATGGTCCAGTTCTTTTTCAAACGTTACTGATTTTGTGTCATTCATTTTTCTAAATATTTATTTCTAAACAAAATAAACAAAATGTGGATTTTAAAAACGGAAAGTGAAACTATTTACCGTTTGTTGTCCCATAAGCAGCTAGCGGTATGGAAGTTGTGAAACAAACACAGATACACAGCAAAATGAGCACTCTTAGTTTTGGCATCTTCTCAAACTGGCAATTTTTTTATTATTCTCAGGTTTAACTTGAAAACAGGAGACTGCACTTGATACCTGGGAAAACAAAAATAATTAAAAAAAAATACTGAGATTGTCATTGCAAACCCGTTAAATAATCAAGAATATCTGACTCAGAAGTTCGATTGTAAAAACTCGATCACGAATCACAGCAGATATTGAATAGCCGTCACGACACCATGACAGAACTACAGGCAAAGTTAAAGATTCTGAGTAAACTATCCCATAAGACCTATAGGTTAAAAATAACTAAATAGTACAGTCACTATGGCAGTCATTATCGAGGTAGCGGAAGGAATTGAATTATAAATGATTCCGCTCAAGAATGACTCACAATAATAAATAATAATATAGTCAAAATTTTGAAATTTACTTATTTTTTTTTATTTTTTAGTAAATTCAAACTTTAAATTTGTTTCTTAAAAGTTTTTAGATTTTAATTTTCATGTAACAACATGCTAATTTTGTATTTTTTTAGCAAATAAATGAGTCTCTAAAATGGTTCTAGTTTATTTTAAACTCAAAGAATGTACTCAAAGGATCGGCTAGCATAACGAAAATCAACGGTTTTAAATTTTATTTAATGGTACGTAAATTACAATTTAAAATGATAAAGAAATGTTTTTTAACCAAATATTTAAAAGAAACTTACAATACTTTACACAAGACTTTAAAAAAACAGATAAAGATATATAATTTAATAAATATAGCTAATAAATAATTAAAACTCTAATAATACTATAACGCGAATCCTTGTGTGTGTGTTACGATTTCAGTTGATGAGACCGTTTATAAGGTTCTAGAAACAGGATGATTCGTCACTGAAGGCTTATACTCACTATGGAGGTTCACCAGAGCGTGGGAGGGCTGCAATGAAAGAGCCACTAAGCTGAGCTATACTCGGCGTTACACAATGACTGGCGGTATTTGTTTTGGTGACAGTTTGTAGAATTCTCACTTTGACAAAACATCCGTTTTCTGTCAAGTAAAGTAAAGAGTTGGGCTCATGAATCCCTGGACTTTTGCACCTGGTTTTTAATTATGAACAGGTATTTGAGAGAGAAAAACTTGATTACTTTTAACTTACCAAAAATATTTTTCGATTGACCTTGTAGTTTTATGAATTATATTTTCTTATTTATTTTTTTTTTTCAAAATAAAAAATTCAGCATTTAAACAAAAATTTTAGTTTGAAGACCAACAACCAACGTGGTGTTTAGAACATTAAAAAAACAACGTCTAGAACCATTTTTAAACGTTATATTCTAAATTTACCGTTTTCTTTAAGCTTGTTGTTATTATTATGTTTATGCTAAGAGCGTGATCAAAATGACGTCCAGGCTGATGAAAAGCGAAGGTGACAATGCCAGCTCATATCCGTTTCTATTCTTTGTGGACAATTGTCGCGGGTCTTTAATTGATGCAAGCGAAAGTCGATCAGATAAACAGTAATTGTAATACAAGACGGATTTTCAATAAATATTTAAAGTTATTAAGAAAAATTAATAGGCTTTAAAATCATTTTATTGACAAATATTTTAATTATAGAAAAGATTAATGAGAAACATTTAAGACAAAAACAAAAAATCGTTTTAATTGTATTTAAGCCTAAATTTATTCTAAAAAGTTTTTAATTTCCTGCCACAGCTTAAAATGTGGCATATAATTTATTATTATTATTATTATTATTATATTTATATAAGATTTTAATAGAATTGTTAAATTAATTATTTATTCCAGGACGTCGACCTTCTCTACAGAACCTGTAGACCTAATATACTTCCTTATGTTTCCCACCGATATCCAAAAAGCTTGTTGAATTTTTTTTAAATACCTAAAATATTGAGTGGACATTCAAGCTTTAATGCAATATAAGATAATTACCAGCAAAAATTCATTGGGAAGGAATAAAGATGGCTTGGTCCAGGGGTATTTGCTTTCTCTTCTCGATAGACTGGTTACAAGACAAACCCGTTTTTAGGTATATTTACTAGTTTCTATCAAGCTAATAAACATTGGCTTCAATTCTTGAATTTCAAATGTCAAATTATAACTCAAATATTTCCTGTGATTAGGTCCTACCTTGGAATCAGTAAAAATTACTACGATATATAACGTTTGTTTTAGTCGTGGATTTACTTATTTTATGTCCCAGATCTCGTTGCCGATGAAAAAATTATTCAGATCTGCACAATGCACACATAGATAGAAACCTAAGCAACCATTCAGTTTACCTCGTGACAATGAAACTGGAAAGATCGAAGAGCATCAAAATACTTTAATATCCTTAAATAGCCGTTGAAATAGATTCTAATGTAGGTTTTGTGCGAATTTCAATGATTGTTGACATTGATCAATTGTTCTTCTTAATTTCATAGTAAGCAGAACTGTTTTATAAAGATAATAATCGAGACAAGCCTGTTTTATTGTTTTGTTGTCAACTTTAAATCATCTTCGACAAAGAATGGGGAAGTTATTTCAGTGTTTGCAAAAATTTCTTAGTCGCGTCATGTTGTGTGGTCGCCTCAAACTTGAATCACCAATACTTTCCTAAGTAATCATACCGACGGAGAATTTCCAGTTTTATACCAGCTTGTGCCACACTGTTGTGATACTGGAAGACATCAGAACTGATAGTAGCCTTAAGGTCTTGTTGCAAGCTGTTTGGATTTTACAAACGTCATATAGCAACGCCCAACACCTCAAGTTAAACATCGCGGTCTGCTAATAATACCTTTTTTACATAAACCAAGTTGATCGCATTTAAAAACAAAGCAAAAACATTAAGGCTTAGACTTATTGTAACGAAATCAAGAATTTGTTTGTTTTTTGTTGTTTTTTTTAAATTACACTTTACGTTGAATTAGAATTGCATACTTGCGTTTGCTTCTTCATTTGCTGTGATATCTTTGTGATACGCAGCTTAACATCAAGTTCGACGTGGCTGACAAAAAAAAATTAATTAAAATTTAATTTAATATTTATTAAGTCGGAAAATCTTATAAAAAAAAGTTCATGATATGGCGACAGCTCATGCCGAGGATCTCGTAGAGTTAATGGTTGTCACGTTGTCTGAATGTGTCAAGCCTCCCAAGCCGGATTGTTGTTGCTCGAGTCGCTTAGGTAGAATCGGTGACGAACCGAACTGTGGCACCGGTACTAAAAAATTGAATGAGTATATTTAATCATTAATTTATGAATTGATGATCAGTAATCTTGTTTCAAGAGCTTTTCAAAACTTTGAAAATGAATGAGACATGCTTTTTAAATATCTGCAATGTTTACGAATATTTAATGAAAACACCAGTAGAAGCCATTCGAACCGTCTGTTTCAATCAATTAAAAATTCTTTATACATTTTTTTCCAAGTTTTGTATTATAATCGCAATATCTTATTCTAGCCGGCCATACACACATTACACACTCTGGCAAAAGTGGAAAACGTATTTTTAGAATTCCGTTGAATTTCTTACTACCGCTGAGCAATAGTTTTTACTGAGTCTTTCAGAGCTGTGAATGACTTAGCAGTGTTCTTTCTGCGCGTTATTTTCGTAGGCTAGTTGTACTATTAAAAGAACAGAGCAAAGCTGCCATTCGTATTCTTTTCGCACAGTTTAAGTGCCAAAGTTTCTCATGCACAGGCTTCAGTTAGGTTTTCTTTAAGCCTGAGTTTCAAGAAAAAGTTAGTAGTTAGAGAGAGTTATTCTGTCCAAAATCGAATTGTTGAATGTTTATGGCACGTCTTAATGTAATTCATTACTTTAGAATTGTGAGTCATCACATTAATTGGGTTTTTTTTTAAGTTTTTAAAACAGGAAATAAGCACTAAAAATTATGTAGTAATGACATAATGATGCATTCAGAGTATATCGATCCAAAAAATATTCTAACTGATAGGCGACTGGTAAGGTTTTAGGTGAATAAATCTATTAACTGATAGATAGTATTTTGATTTTAAATAATTGGTAAAATATAAGGGTAGAAGTTAAAATTTTGGAACTTAAACAACTTGAGTAAACCTAAGTATATAAGTTCAGGTCCTTTAAAACTTATAAATTAATATTGCTGTCAGAATCGTGGTCTGCCACTGACTGT
Source organism: Erpobdella octoculata (assembly GCA_963978895.1). NCBI lineage: Eukaryota > Metazoa > Annelida > Clitellata > Hirudinida > Erpobdellidae > Erpobdella > Erpobdella octoculata. The sequence continues at coordinate 3,288,666 of OZ022243.1, read as the reverse complement.
ATATTAACATCTTAATTATTCTAAGTTATTAATACGAATTTCCAAGATTGCTGATTTGAGTGCTTCTGACTCACTGCTTGCTACCTTGAATTGAGTAAATTATTATTCATAACCTCGAGCCAGAATAAGGACATTGAGAAACTAATATAGAATGAAAACAGACCAAAAGGAAAATTTCAAAACAAATATAATTTAAAAATAAAACCTTTTCAAAAAATTACACATTAAATGACAAGATGGGTTACATAATTTCAGTTTGCAATTTTTTCTATATTGCAAATAAGGAACTAACCTCAACCTTGGGAGAAAACGCAGTGAACTGAAAACTAATTAGTTAAATAGAAGAGGGCGGGGGACAGTTGTCCCCGGGCCTCGACTACCCCCCCCCCCGGTACCCCCCCCTGTCATCAGGTTTTTTGGAAACAAGAAGCAAAAGAGGTTATGTTGGGGGCGCAGATTTTGTGTTTTGTTCCCGGGTGAAGAAGACCCTAGCTACAGAAAAGCTTCAAGATGACTTTAATTGAATCTCAGCTCTTATAGAATAATATATAAGAGAGAGAGAGAGAGAGTAGTTTTATTTGCGTGTTGAGCAATTATTGGTAAAAGAACCAATCAACTGTCCAGATTATGTCGATGTGCTACTTTTTTTTACACTGAATGTATACCTTAAATTAGTATATGTTAGATTATCCTAATTTTTAAATCTTTCATATTAACTTCACCGTGTTTGCTTGCTTGCTTGAGCCATGGACCATAGATAGAAGTAAATTTGACGTGAAGCGCGCATCGACCGATAGCCAGTGGAGATCATGTAGAATAGGTGTCACGTGATCATACTTCTTGGCGTTGGATGTCATTTTGGCGGCGGCGTTGATGACGAGCTGGAGGCGATTGAGTTGAGAAGCTGGTAGACCGACCAATACGGAGTTGCAGTAGTCGATCCATGGAAGGATGAGAGAAGTGACGAGTATTTTTCGGCCAAGGGTGGGTAGAGACCTGCTCACGCTCCTAATCTGCTTGAGAATGGAAAAACATGAGCGGACTGTGTTGCGAACATGAGATCGCATGGTAAGGTCGGAATCCATGAAGACTCCGAGGTTTCTTACCATGGATGAATGAGTGATATCAACACCGCAGATGTTGATAGGACGATTTGGGATGAGATGGAGACTTTACACTATATTTAATTTGCAAATTGATTAGGCGAATATTAAGTGAATTATGGAATAAAATGAAATAAAACTTTAAAATATTTTTAAAAATTACAAATTTTCTTTAGAGAAATGAACCATTAACTTTCAGTGTATTTAAAGAAAGCAATATTTAATTTTTAAATTTTTAAATTTATAATAAAAATTTGTTTTTTCCATATTGATTCGAAAGTTTCTTATATTTTCAATCATCGCTTTCTTAACATATCAAGTATTAAGAAGACTGTGTTTGGTTTGTGTTTTTTTCTATTTTATAGATTACTTATCATCAAAAAATAATTTGCAAACAATAATAATTATCCACTGAATTACAAACTTATAAAAGAATCCAAGCAAATGAACAACGTTTTTTAAAAACACAATTTTATATTTTTAAATTATACAAATCGATTTCTAATTGCAATAATAGTTTTACCATTGTTTATAGTAATACTTCAGTCAACATTTTAATAAGATTTGGTCATAGTCATGATTACCTAAAAGTTCATTTAAATAACGCTAGCGCCATCTAGTGAATAATTTTTAATAAGTAAGAAAATAAATTGTTTGAAATAATGATTAAATCTCTTCCGAAACTATTCAATATTGTTTTGGCGGGAGCTAAAGTCTCTGCTAAAAGTTTCAAAGTTCTAACTTGTCTAAAAGTTGGTGACAAATCAATTCAAAAAATTTGTAAAAACGAAGTTTTTTACAGTTCACTTGTTAAAATCCTTTATATTAATTTTTTCACCCTAATTACCTATCTGTTCCCTAGGTGGCGAACTATTTTTTTTTGTTTTCTTCGAGTTTCATAGTCCACTTAAGTTGATCACCCTATGGAATAAAAGTTAATAATTTTCCAGGGGTTGTTCAATTAATCAATCAATCAAGTTATCATGTTACAATACCAAATTTATTGATACGAAATCTGGTTAAGAATGATAAAGTGATAAAGTCTTAACTTATTCATTTTCATTGTTTCAGAAGCTAGACTCAATTACAATTCACTATAAATACGTAATCTGAAACAGGTGCATAGACAGGAATTGCTGGAAAATGAAGCAACGCGACCAGGTGAAAATGAATGGGGTAAAGGTTTGTTTTTTAATGAAAGATGTTATCTTTATTTGTTTTTAATTCCACGCGTGTTGTAATGTCAACTCGGATGAATTAAATATTTTGTATGATAGTTTATGATCTTCTGCAGCAATTGTTTGAATACTAAGAAGGCAGAAGGTAGACGACACCAGGGTACCATCATTCCATTGTGGTTGCTAGGGGAAAACGAGTCGCACTGGATAACACCAACTATTGTTATGCCTCTGGTTTATTTGCAGGTCATTATTTGTTCTTATTTATGAACTGGTTCACATTGACTGAGGCAGAGTTAATCTATCTTTTATATACGCCAAAAAATTGGAAATTCAATAGTAAAGAAAACGAACGCTTAACATTAGCTGACCAGCATTCAAACACCATTCACTTAAACCTACACCACATTGATATTAAAAACTGAAAAGACAGTCGATGTCGCTGTTCCGTAGAGTTGACAGGCCTGCATTTTACTATAATTAGAGAATGAAATGTAGTTATTGCAAAAGCAACAAAAAACACCACTATAACTGCTGTGCTGTCCCATAACCTACGTGCACTGATCCACTAGAGGATCCAGGGGGGCCAGTCCGGCCATGGTCCCCTCACATTTTGTCAATAGACTTTGGCCCCCCCTCGTCGGAACCAAATTCAAAAAATAAAAAGCCTTTGAAAAAGCAAGCCAGGACACACTTTCAAAATTAAATGTTTCTAAAAAAATTTCATGCGTAAATAAATGTTTAAAATGCTAAATAATCATGCATTATTCTTGCGTACATATCCAAAGACTCCTATAAACTGGACGCGAAATATAAAAAAATAAAAACAAAACAAAAAGATAAGTATTTAAATAATTTTAAGCAGGAACATCATTTCAGCAACATATTTGTGGGACAACACGTTGAAGGGGCCCAATTTTTTATCATAATGTAGAACTTTTCCTGATAAAAAAGCTAATGATCGGGGGATAGTCCGAGCTACTTTTCTCAAAAGTTTTCTAAAAACTTCCACAATTTTTTAATCCAAAAAGCTAATGACAGGAAGGATAGTTGGAGGTGGGCTGTAGCCGTGAAATTTAAAGTGGGGAAGCCTTGGGAATTTTTCCACATTAAGTTGCACATTCCAGCAATGCCCTTCCCCTGCCCCCAAAATGATTTCCCTAATGTCAAGTAGGCTTAGTGAATATAAAATCAGGTGATCAAAGGTGTATGTAATGCCATCAACTCCGAAAAACTTCTGGCTATTTCAAAATATTTTAATAAAACTGGAGCTTGGTACGCCTTCTGTTCATTCTTTGGTGTTTTTCATGCATGCTATGGTCAAAGAATGGGTAAACTTGTAACCAGTTTTCTAATAAATTTCTCAGACTTTACTGGCTAGAATGGTGCACTGGATCTTCTCGAACAGTTAGTTTAGTGTTCACGTCACAAATGCAACAAACTAAAACACGCGTAGATGTCTATGTTAACTCACACACAAAAAACATAGCCAAGTGTTGCAGATAGAAAAGCTTTTGCATTCATTGCTGAGACCACTAAATTGCCGAAATTCAGAATATTCCACTCAAAAAACAGAGATGATTACCGCATCGTTCTCAAAGATTTCTTCAAAAGTTGATTTGAATGATGGACGTTTACCTGCTCCTCCAGGAGAGTCATTTCAGAGAAATTACGGGCGGGAGGTAAAACTGTTTTAAAAACACACATAATTCTAAATTGAACCATCCTACTTCTAAACCCTTTTTCCCAAAATAGCTGATGAGCGAGGGAGTAGGATATCATAGATACTTTTCCAAAAATGTTTTTAAAAACTTATAAACATTTTCCTCGAAAAATATCTGATGGACGAGGAGAATAATTATTAGTACTTTTCCGATTTTTTTAACATTCGTAGCTATTTTTCAAGAATCATAAAAAATTTTAAGGGATCCCAGCCTCGCCAAATGACGCCCCTACCCCATCAAAGTAGAACCTTTACGGCTCTGAAAACTGTACTAATATTTTTTTTATTTTGCCTCAAACTTGCCCCCCCTCCCTCAAAAGTTGGCTAGATCCTCTAGAGAACTGATCGGTCTGCCACTGATCGGTCTACACGGCGGAAGAAGAACCAGCAAGCCTTGTGCTTTCGGGGGCCTCTCTGTCCCAAACCAAAATATAATACACAGATTTTCATTTCGCGCCAAATAAGCACACGTCACAAAACACTCAAACATGAATGTCGCCTAAATTGTTTTAGTCAGATACCGACGATTCTGCATGGCGGCAAATTTGGTTAGAGTTGAGGTCATTGTACTTAAAGGCACTATACATGTATGTATGTTATCTATGTATGCTAGAAATGTCCGTTGTGATGTTACGTTGCACTGCAATTGCCACTAATTCGGATTCCCATCATTTTTGACGAACTATCACTAGTAATTATAATAATTATAATTATTATTATAATTGTGGAAATATAATCAATAAACATTAAACCACCATAAAACTCCAAAATAATATTGTTTTTCAGCATGCACCACTGCCAACCACCGTCATCATCATTATCACCGTCATTATTAGTATCATTACTATTCATTACACCCACCACCACCACCACCATCATCATCGGGTAATTGTTTGATATCAAAACACCGCAAACATAACACTTTCTCTTCCCTAGCATCCCCCTTGACACAGAAGAAGCGGAAATCGCAAGAATAAACACGCCATATTTCTCGAAACCACCCCGGGGCGAAATCGTTTGAGACATCAGACACTCTCATCGCTGTTATTCAAGATCAGATGTTTTCACTCTCGGCTTTTAGCTACACCTAATTTAACATATTTTGTTATACAAATAACAATTTCAAAAAAAAAAGTTTATTAGTTAGACTTCAAAGTAATGAAGTTGCCGATTAACCGCTAATTAACCGCATGATTCTTATTTTTTAACAACTAGATGTTTTTGTATACACACTAGCAGAGTTACCAGAGATCTATAGAGGTTTTTCTAGTTCTCTCTCTCTCGCTTTTTTCTCTCTTCACGTTTCTCTAGTCTTAACCATAGACTTCAACCTACCTAGCTATCCCTTTTTGGAGGTACGGAATCGAAACGTTTTCTTAAACCTTATCCCCTATTGAAGAAAACTACTCTAAAAGAAGTAAGAATGTCATTCTTGACACATAAACATCCCGACAGGTGCAAACTGCTTTCAACTCAGCAAGAGGAAACGCCAAGCAAGCATCCTCTCTCTCTCTTATTATTCATTGGCTCACTCTTTCGTTCAGTCTCACTTTTACATTTTTCTGTTTCTTTTATAAGAAAAATTCTACTTTTTTCTAAGTTTTTAAAAACTTATTAGAGCACAAAATAGGATAAAACTTGACGTAGATGCACCTAGATAATAAGTTGTCAACATGGCAACCACTCTGATTTTATTGAAACCAACAATTTGTAACTTTTTAGCAAATAAGTTGTCTCAAAATATTGATGATGTATATTAATTAATTTAATTCTTAATTTGCTGTTTTATCGTTATTTTCATCAATCAATTATCGTGTGAGCTCAACTATTTTAAGGACGGACTCTTTCCTTCTGAATTAAGTACAATTGACTAAATACTCTTTTTTATAGTTTACCCCTGGACAATGAAAATAATTTACATGTATACGATTGTAAAATTACCTATACTGGAAATGGCCCGTGAATTTCGCGTGATTTTTTTTTAAACTTGAAATTATTCAAAAAAATGTTTACGCCATGCGTTTGTCATGTAATGGTAAGATTGCAATTGTTTTCCCGCATTGCGCCAACAAGTGCATTTATTATTTTTATCCGAAAAGACCAAAAAAAAACAATTAGTTTAAACCAATCAAAGAATTTCAGATAGCGTACCAGCCAATGGCTCGAAGCTAGAAGCTTTATTGACGTTTTTCCTTCGGCTGTAGACTCCGCCTTCGCGCAAAACTCAGCCTGAAGAGAGTGCCGGCTAAGAACGACTCGACCATTGAATGAAGTTTAAAGCTACAGTCGCTATGCTGTTAGTCGGCGACTCGAAAAACTGTTGTGCCTTGTCTTGTCTTGTGCGTAAACATTCTGCATCGGAGGTAGGTTGATATTTGTTTTGTTGTGACTTTAAAAATTAAATAGAAATATAGAACTATGTTTAATCCTGTTTGTTATGAAAAAACACGATGATATATGCTGTTTTACTTTACTTCAGTTTTGTTCTATTAACTGAAATTTAATTTTTATACGGCTTAGTAACTTCAAAAATGTATTATCAGTAGGGCAGGACTGAGCAAGTTTTTTTGCAAAGCACAACTTAAGGGCAATCAATAATATTTATTTATACTTTAATTTGTTATGTTTAATTTATTTTTATTTCAAATTTCTTGGTTGAAGCAATGTAAAAAAAGCCAAAGCTACGGAATTGTGCACAGTCGCTGATAGCAGCTAATTTTAATTCTAGAAATTATTAATAATATTATGCTATTTTATAAATTCGTATAAGCAGAAGTTCAGAGCAAAGCTTAAGCTGTGTGAGTTTATAAATTTATATATTAATTAATTAATTAATCCGCCAATTCTCATAAACCTGCAATTAAGATTGGTTGGCACAAATAACAGCTCAAAACAACACATTTTTGATTTTGAATTTCTGAATAGTTTCTTTCCAGTTTTGTTAAACAAAAATAATTGTAAAAAAATGATACTTTGCGCATATTTCTCAATGTACGTCTATAACGATGATGGCGATGATGATGATGCTGCTGATGATAGTGCTGCTGATGATGATGATGGTGGTGATGGTGATAATGATGATGAAGATGAAGAAGATGATGATGGCGATGGTGGCGATGATGGTGATGGAGATGATACTGATGATGATAATGATAATAACTGTATAATTGGAATGATGACACTTAACAAGGCGACTGTTGTAGCAATAACTTTACGTGGGCTGCTTTGAACCCAGTAATAACATCATCGAAGATGAGTTCTTCAATTTCAAACGACCGATGCTCTTCTCCGTGCTCTCAGCAGTGCCTGTGCGCAATCAAACTTGAGAATCGTCGACGTCCCAGGTGGGCCAGTAGAAGCCGCATCGGATAAATACAAAGTTGGAGAATCTTCTTGTATTCCCGTCAGGATGTTTACTAATACTTGTGATTGCAAAGCGTCTTCTTCGTCTTTTTTCTTCCTCCTTCATCACCGCTATCATGCTATCATCATCTCTTCCTTCCATCACCTGTATACCCACCCGCTATCATCTCCTCTTTTGAATTCGATAAACACGAGCGGCTTCAGCCTAGATAGCTCGCAGGTATATTATGCTGACTTGTAATCGGATACTCGAATATATATTTTCAAGTCGAGTGAGTCAAACAGCTTGCCGACGGCTAACCAGCAAGTCAAGTGCGGCTCGAGAGAGCAACTCGGCGCATTGATTCATTAGCATAATTAACCAGCAATCAGTAATAGATAGACCAGCTGGCGGTGACTGTTGTAATTTTTTTTGCTTCTTAAGTTTTTATGAAATTTGTTTTAGATTTTGAAGATCCTTTTTCAGTTTATTTAAAAGCGTTTTGATTCAGTTAAGAAGTTAAGAGTTTTAATCAGGTTTGACTAAATGATTAAAACGAGTGTAGCAACTAAACGTTTAATAAAAAATTAAAAAAGACATCTAACAGATAAATTTTAAGATGTTTTTATTATATTGTTTGAAGAAAGAACTTTCATTTGAAACTTTGAAACTTAATAGCTGAATTTATAAATGTTGGCAATCCTGCTTTTCATAAAAGTTGTATTCTTGTATATATATAAAATAATGTGCTATGCTATAAGATTTATGAAAGTTTTAATGAAACTTCCACAAAATAGAAAAGCTTTTTTAAAATGTTATCTGCAAGTTTTTTCTGGAATTCTTCATTAATATAAACACATAAGGTTTTCCCCAATGCAAGCATTTCTAAATAAATGTGAACAAATGATGGAAATATTTCAAATAATATTTTATGCCTAAATATACTAAAAATCAGTGTCTATGAATTGTTTTTAGAATATTTGATTACTTTCTCGGTTACATATGTGACACAGATGTAGCTAGAATACAAAAAAATGGTTACAAATCAACATTGCATCCATAAGAATTAAATTTGAATCGTTTTTATCCCATTCTTATATAATCTCCCGCTCGCCATCTAAGCTCTTTCAGTTGATAATATACCTTTTATTCATCAACAGTTTTTTTTATTAATTTTATTTTAATCCAATTGTTTTTTCTTTCTACCTCAAAGGTTTATTTTGTATTTTAAAATCGTGGCCAGACATTATTTTTCATCGATTCGGACTAAGATAGCGCAGTCGCTTCGCTCGACTACCTGCGCTATCAATGGAGTCTTTTGTTCCGTCGGAGTATCGCCCATTATAAACTTATTACTTATGTTTTACAGATGATGATGTTTGCACTACATCGAGTTGCTGTGATTGATTGATGGAAGGATGCTTAGCGCTCTATATATGTATGTACTTAAATCTATAGAAACATTTTACTTTAGAGTGTGTGACACAGCAGTAACAACTTTTTATTATTAGCTTGTCTAAGATTTCTCAGCTTGCTGTCACTGATCATAGCAAGAACCAAACAAATCTAGAACACATACGATCTAAACAGATTGATTTTCGTTTTTGGAAATTAAATCTCGACTATGGGCAGTTATGTAATTATTTAAGACTGAGAGTAAGCAAAAATAAAGTTGATAGCTGTAGGTTAGAGTAGCACATTTTATTCAAATAATAATGCAAGATGCCTAAACAGTTGTCACAACGTCATCAATTTTCGGGTACCTGATCTTAAGCTTTGTCCAATCAGTCTGAATCAGTTCTACAAATAAAATATCAAATAAAAACAGATTTTTATAGTAATTTAAAATTTTATTATAACTCTCATAAAAAATAATTTTTTCTACAAGTGCAAGTTTTTCATGACTTCAGCTACTATTTTCTTTATAGCAAAGACAAAACTATTTTACAATAGAAATAAATAATGGACGCAAATTAAAAGTTGATTAGCCCATATTTGAAACAAATCCTATTTCTATAATTTTTTCAAAAATCTCGACACCTCCGGTGGGACTCGAACCCACAATCCCCGGCTTAGGAGGCCGATGCCTTATCCATTGGGCCACGGAGGCGATACGGCTATCATGTCATCAAAAATACATTTTATTTCTTCATAATATTGCTATAATTCACATTGACTTTTTTAAAGAATTGGTTTAACTTTGTCGCCTGAAAATTTTCCTAAAAAGTTGAGTAAACGTACCTAGTTGATTGCGTGTTCTTATAACTAGTGTTCGATCATCGTACGCTACGTCATCTCAACTCGGAATGTCAAAATACTATCCGGTGAGTGTCGGTGACCAATTCACTTGATGAAATCATGTCTTAATATATCCGTAGTAGGAGAGGCTACTTGAGGTAATGAATCTCTCAATATCTTTTTTTACACACTTTTACTTAACTTGACTTCTCTGTCTGTCTATCTGTCTGTCCACAAATTTTGCAATCGATTTTAAACTAACTTCCCGATGAGCTAGAGACTTCAAAATTTAAACATACCTCCGAACTAATTAATAATGCACTCTATCATCTTTTCGGATCGATTGGACAAAATTTAATTAAATAATTATTTGTGATATTTTCATCAGATATATTCATTTATTGTCTATGCTAATATGTTTGTTGTTTATGTAGTAAAAAAAATATAAAAGTGTGTTTTTAAAAAACTTTGTTTTTGCTTCACTTGTTTTTCTTTCGCTCTCTCTCTCTCTCTCTCTCTCTCTCTCTCTCTCTCTCTCTCTCTCTCTCTCTCTCTCTCTCTCTCTCTCTCTCTCTCTCTCTCTCTCTCTCTCTCTCTCTCTCTCATCAAAATTGCACGACTTTCGAGTCCTTATCAAAATTCTTATAAAACCTTGACGGCATTCTCGGCGGTGATAACTTTGACAGACAACCGTCGATAAAGATAGTCATAATGCCGAAAAAGTTTTAATTATAAGGAGTGATACGACAGTTGTAGGCGGCGCAGCTGATAATATCGGCAGGGCTGCTTTTGAAGTCCTTCCCTCGCTAACGATCGCAATTAGCGATAGCGGCTCAGCGACTAGTCGCTACAGGCGGCTTGTTGTGGTTACGGCTGCTACGGCTGCTGTGGCATAAGTGGCGTTGGTTGATTGAAATATTGCGACTCTCAAAATTTGATAGAAATAAAACTTTAGTTTTAAGTAGCATGTCGTGGGAATGTGAGACTTTTCTGTTCGTTTGAAGGTTTAAGCTTGTTAGGACCCAGTGGCGGATCCAGAAACTTCTGGTGGGAGAAATGCTTTTTCCTCCCAAAAAAAACTAATGATCGGGAATGGGGTGGGGGGGTAGTCGTAGGTATTCTTCCAAAAACTTTGGTAATGATAATTTGTTAGGAGGATGCATCTACCCCACCATCTCCTGGATCCGTCCCCGTAAAAACCCCGCTATTGAAAACTCAAATATTTAATCTGTTATCAGTTTTTAAATCAGGGATGGAAACATTACTTCCCCTCCCCCCCGACAATGGTCGTGTTCCGCATCTGGTTGAACTCGAGTGTCCTAATTTTCGGTTGATGTGAGGTGCGAAACAGCGGCATATACGGCAATAAAAGTGATTGTGCTGTCTCGATTTGTGCTTCTGATTTAATCATATAAACTTTTGTAATTGTAACTAGCTTGGTTTAGATTTTGCTTGTTTCTAACTTTTCTCAGGGTTCTACTAGACAAACTGTAAATGAACTATTTAGATAGTTTCATCACATTTTAGAGTTTCTTTGGTTTTTTTCTGTACAGGCCACACTCATATGCAGTTTTGCGGGCAAACATCGTATCAGATTTAGGCCTAATCTGTTAGTTGATCAAGTCATGTAACTAGTTTAGTTTTAAACCAAATTTGCAAATCACCGAGTCCGAGTGATTATGGGCATTGCAGAAAACTTTTAGACATGCCATTTAACTAAATAAATTATATATTCCTAGCTTTAACTGCGAATTATAACATGAATATTAAAAAAGCCAATTTGGCTTCATTATATATAAGTTATGCTAGATATTAATCTGAGAATCCCAAAAACAGACATTGGTAAGAAAAGCTTTAGTTTCCTAAAATTCTAATCACGTATTTCATAGTGATTTGCGTGTCATATATATATATATATATGTGTGTGTGTGTAGGATTCTTATCGCTACTATAGTGTCGGCTTTTCTTTCAGAACTGCAGGTATTTATACATCCCGTCAATCTAACTATGAGTCTTTTTATCTTACAGCTGATTTCAAATTCGGTCAACAAGCCAAAGATTCGAGCAATCAGTTACGTATAAAAGATTTACATACCCATCGGATGAGCAAACTTTTTCAGAGTTCAGCTAAACTGACAAGTGTGGACTAGACTTGATTTCTGTTCTATGTACTTGTGAACGTTATAATAACAAAATCTGTAATAAAAAAAAACAAAATGGCGACAAGCAGGCACATGGACGAATCGTCATTATTCGACTCTTCAATGTCTCCCATCGGGCAAACCACGCTTGACTTTCAGCACGACGACGAGATGGACGACGACAACGATACGCTTGAAGATTTTCCCGACTGCGGCAGCGACTTAGTTGAAACCTCGGCCAAGAAATTGAAGAAAAGTTCGTCCGGCTTCGGCTCAGCCAAGACTAATAAAAGCCTGGAAGACGAAAGCAGCATAGCCAAGGCCGTCAGCGATGTCTTGAGCGGCTACGACTGGGAATCAATAGCTATGCCGGCTAGGAGAGGCATGGGATGTGGCTCGTCAAAAAGAACGCACATCAAGCGGCCAATGAATGCTTTCATGGTGTGGGCTCAAGCGGCTAGAAAAAAGTTAGCTGACCAGTACCCTCAGCTGCACAACGCCGAACTGAGCAAAACTCTAGGAAAGCTTTGGAGGTCAGTTGGTTGAAATTGTTTTATTATTCTTAAAATGATTAAATAACTTTAAGCCATAGATACATCTGTTTGTATAAATTCCTGGTTGTGCCGAAGCAGTAAACTGATTTTTTACCAAAACGTAAATTACACGATGTGTGTAAGAAAAACAACGTTGAGAAATAATTAAATTGTCATGCACCGCCTTCAATCAATTGTTCATGTGAGCGACGTATGATTGCAACATGTGCATGTCTGTGTGTGTGTGTATTTATATGTGTTTGTGTGCAATCATATTGTGAACAGATCAATCAATGAATTACAGGAGATTACATGTAACCAAGGTTTCGTATTAATGCGAATTTGTTTTTTGATATATTTATTTTTCTCATTAAAAACTTACCGACATATGCGGTTTATTAACAACAGGTATTCTTGAAGTTGTTTCAAAGTATTTACAGTGGTTCTAAAGGTGACGAAACAAATGGAAGTTTGTAAACAGAGGCAATGGGGCTTCCTGGAACTAACAAGAGCCAAAAATACCAGCCGGTTGAGACTGAAACTAAGAGCCAAAGAGCATACGCTTTGTGTCAGCAAGCTACTGTAAAATAACTTCAAAATTGAAAATTCAAAAGCCTAGTTAATTTTATAATTTAGAATAAGACAATTGAGACTGATGAAAAAGTGATCCCAGCACTTTGTATGGGTAGATAAAAAAAACACCTAACAGATGCATAGCTTTTTTTATGCAATTTTGGACGAAGAAAAGTACTAAGCTAGTTAAATATACAATTTTTTTTCAATTTGCAATTGGAAAAATTCAAAGAAGCAAATGTTTAGAAAACGGGTTTGAATAATTAAAGCATTTTTGTTTTAGTTTTCGTACTTTGTTTTCATAGTCTTGTCTCAAGAACGTTGCTCTATTTAGTATATAAGTACAAAAACTAGTAGCACCTGCCTGTTCGTTGTGCGAATAAAAAAAACCAGCCAGCGACCTTCGCGAATACTCGTGTTTGCATTGGCAAAGTACCCAGAGTTTGAAGTTCTGAGAAAATATCAGCTGACGTGTTTCAGGAATAAGAGTTATGGGATAAGTTTGAGTTTAAAACAATGATTCGTGAAGCTGTTTGTTTAGCTATTAATATTACTGTAGAAATTCAATTTGTTCTTTAAAAACCAGTTTTTTTTTTAGTAAGGAATCATTGCTATGAAAACAAATCGGCTGTTTTTAAGAATGATTTTTTGTGGCTAAATTCGCATAAAAACAACGACTACTCAGAAAATATAAAAGCCTACAATCATTATTCTATCTTCCTTAAGCCCCACGTAAAATATTTTTGACCCCCTAGGAAGCTCTTAACGAGCAACAATGCTGGCAAACGAGAAAAAGAATGAAAGACTTCTCGACTGTCGACGCAACGCTTGCAGGGGCAGCTGTCAATGGCGACCCACCGTCTTCAAATTGACTTCGTGGCTTCGTCGCAGGCGCATGTCAAAACACTCAATGTCATGTCATCGCGCTTCGGTTTGATGCTGTTTTTCGTGATGACGCTTATGATCAATGTCAACTAAAAAAGTCAAATATATATGTATATATATATATATATACTAAATTTGAACTTTGAACTAGTAATAATACCCTAAAAACACTGAAAGGCTGCTATATAACGTATAGTTTGTGTTAAAGATTACAAGGATAAAATAGTCAGTTAATTTTAAATTGCTTTTAAGTGTTTAAAGAACTTTAAAGAAATGTATGCTCTAAAATGGCGGAAGAATCTTGTTAAAATAAATAACTCTATTCAATTTAGAAAATTACAGGTTCGTATTTAAAAAATTTGAAAAGGATATATATATATATATATATATATATATATATATATATATATATATATATATATATATATATATACATATATATATATATATACATATATATATATAAAGATAGAAAAAGGAGAAAGAGAGAGATAGAGAGGCTAACACAACTTCTTTCATTCTTAAATTTCAAAACCACACAAGCGTAACAACAACAACAGCCCATTTATAACTACTACTACTACTACTACTACTACTACTACTACTACTACTACTACTACTACTACTACTACTACTACTACTACTACTACTACTACTACTACTACTACTACTACTACTACTACTACTACTACTACTACTACTACTACTACTACTACTACTACTACTACTACTACTACTACTACTACTACTACTACTACTACTACTACTACTACTACTACTACTACTACTACTACTACTACTACTACTACTACTACTACTACTACTACTACTACTACTACTACTACTACTACTACTACTACTACTACTACTACTACTACTACTACTACTATTACTACTACTACTACTACTACTACTACTACTACTACTACTAGTAGTATTATTCAAAAATAATCTCTATGTTTAGATACATTACTGCTAATTCTGTGTAATGGTTCACTGCATAATATTGATTCTTAAATTTGTATAACTGTTTCTGTAGATATTGCATTTTAACGGTAATATTCACAATTTTAAAAAAGCTATTTCATTGTATCAAAAAGGCCATACCGCCGGGCTGTAACAGTAGGCTCTAGTACATTATCATTATCTTCGGTCGTAAAACTTGTACTGCAAGTTAGTCTCTCTTGTCACTTAACCTTTCGATAAACCTAACATTTTTTGCAGAGTTGAAGAGTTACACCATGGTAGATAATTATCATTTTACTAACAAGATTTTTAATGATTTATATAACAGAAACTTTCAAGTTTGAATTTAGTTAAAACTGAAGTTTTTACTTGCAGTTTCAACTTTTATTTTGTTTTGTTCATATAACAGCACTTCAATAAACCTACAAAAATATAAAACACGCTGATATAAAAAAAAAACAAGCTAGGTAATATTTATTTGCAGTTTTATTTAAATTTATTCACATGTTTTCTCTTATTACAACATCGATCCTACCTCAAGGATTTCAGTTAACGACTTTAGAAACTTTGGTAGGAAAGCTCAACGACCAATCACTAAGCCCTTGGCCACCAGCTTTGCTAATATTAAGAGAAACTCGTCACGACAAAGTTTCATATGAAATAAGTCAACTTTTTATGAGCTCGTGAGCGTCGTAGCTAATAAAGTAGTTCTTCTCCTACTTGTGTGTAAACTTATAAATCTGTTCTCATAATCTGTACAACGTGCTGTGCTCCAGTTAAGCTGGAAGTACAATATTTTACTGCGCGCATGCAAACAAATTTGGTGTCGTTGGTTTTCGTGTATGAAATGGTTGAGTGAGTTTGTGGGGGCGGGTATGCTGAAAATCAGCAAAAAACAAAACAAAAATAGTTAATATCTGTCTGTCTCTCTCTGTCTGTCTCTCTCTCTCTCTCTCTCTCTCTCTCTCTCTCTCTCTCTCTCTCTCTCTCTCTCTCTCTCTCTCTCCTTTTTCTCTTTTTTTCTCCGTTTTCACAGTTTTTACTTTTTATTTTACTTTTTCTTTCTTTCTCTCTTCTCTCCGAGAAAGAGTTTCATGCTTGGACGATTTTCAACTGATTTTTATACGTGCATGTGTGTGTGTGAATGTGTGTGTGTATGTTTGTGTATGTGTGTGTGTATATGTATATGTGTGTAGTGTAACATTACTAACCGTTTCCATATACGTTGCTATTCACGTACGTATAAACCTTTTTTTTCTCTAATTATAGAGCTAAATTGAGATGTTAAAAAAATCTTTTTTTTTCATTTGTGTTCTTGTTCAATTTGTGTTTTTTTTATTTCTAGTTTGCGTTAGTATAGCCGAATTGAAGATTAACACATGTTCTCACGCAAATTTTTAATCTCTTCTGAAAGTATCGTCGTCATTTCCCACTCTGTTGTTTTGTTTTACCATTTTCGACCTCACAATCAGAGCCATCTTGAAGTCAGTGAAAATTAATTCTAAAAATTAAAAACACGCTTTTAAGATATCTAAAAAAAAATTAGTAGCGACATCGTATCGTAAAAATATTACCTCGGCGAATAGTAAAAGCACATAAATATCATCGTGATCATATGTATGTTTCTTCTTCATGTTTTCCTTGTCTGGTCTCACCGGCTGGCTGGATATGGTCGAGTGGATATCATTAACTGGTTTTGAATTTGAATTGTGAAAACCAAATCAATTACTACGGCTGTAAGTTGAACCGCCATACTATTTCTCTCTCTCTCTCTCTCTCTCTCTCTCTCTCTCTCTCTCTCTCTCTCTCTCTCTCTCTCTCTCTCTCTCTCTCTCTTCTCTCTCTCTTTCTCTCTCTCTTTCTCTCTCTATTTTCTCTCTCTCTCTTCACTCTTTTTTTTCACTTTCTCTTCTCTTTATCTCTATCATTTTCATCTATATATTTTTATTGCCATTTAGGCACTTTTTGTTTTCTGCTTTATCCTTGTCTTCATTTTTTCCCCAGTCTCATTGTATATCAATATGTCAGAATAAGCAAACTCAGGTTCTTGAAAACTATTTTACACGACTATACGAGATCGAATGTGACAAAAGTTAATGGGACAGTCGAATTATGATGTCAGACAATTTGAAGACAATTTTGACAAATCTACTTGAAGTCATTCGACTAAGCACTTGACGTCTTGGCCTAATTTTCAAAGCCGATCAAGAGGATAATTCATTATGCACCGAACGTAACTATTTAAATATTGTTAATAATTTATTTATTGGTTGATTTTTTTTTAAATAGAAATTTGATTAAAACAGAGAAAGGTTTTCCTGATATAAATTTTATTTTTAACTCATGAGTTTGCTTGCCTACCAATTAGTTTGTTTATCTGTCTTATTCTTTTCTTCTGTCTTACTCTCTCCTTCTCTGTTAGGCCCACTGACTCTCCATCTCGCTTGTTCGATATTACTTTCTCTTGCTGGCTCACTCATACGTGTCGTTCATTCAGAAAAAAAGCTTTTCATTCATAAATTTGCATTCTCATTTGAGGATAACCAACCCATTCATAAAATTCAAACTAGCTAGTGGCCCACGAGGCTGTTGCGTGCACTTAGCTAATCGCACGTTGGCCTGTGAGCTTGTGCGAGAGCTCAGTAATACAGGTATAATAACTAGCTGTGCTAATAGTATAACTTTTACTACTACCACTGGCACTACAATGGCTTACTAGCCTCTATCTCTCTCTCTCTTTTCTTTCTTTTTTGTTGCTTTTTTTAAGATTATTCAACAATGGGATACTTTAACTTTTCGTGAATGAGTTTCTTTATTTATTTTTCAGCTGTTTACACACTAGAATGCTCTTCGTGTTTTAATAATAATAATAATAATAATAATAATAATAATAATAATAATAATAATAATAATAATAATAATAATAATAATAATAATAATAATAATAATAATAATAATAATAATAATAATAATAATAATAATAATAATAATAATAATAATAATAATAATAATAATAATAATAATAATAATAATAATAATAATAATAATAATAATAATAATAATAATAATAATAATAATAATAATAATAATAATATCATAATAACAACCAAAATAATACTATTATTAATAAAAATAGTAATAATAATTTACATTAATACGTAGTTTCTTCTTATTTGCTTGCGTCTCGTTTTCATTGTTTGTCTTTTGTTCTAATTTTAGCAGTTTTTCTCCCTGACTCTAAATTTTAAATTTCTCATTTTCTGTTCTATCGTTTTTCCGTTTTAATTTTACTATTTGGCTTTCTCTCTTCCTCTTCCTCTTCCTCTGCCTCTCTCTCTTTCTTTCTTTCTTTTTCTCTCTCTTTCATTCTCTCCCTCTTTCCCTCTCTCTCTCTCTCTCTCTCTCTCTCTCTCTCTCTCTCTCTCTCTCTCTCTCTCTCTCTCTCTCTCTCTCTCTCTCTCTCTCTCTCTCTCTTTCTCTCTCTCTCTTTCTCTCTTTCTCTTTCTATAGGTCTCTATTTGTTTCTCATACTTTTTCATCAATTTTATCTTGTTTATAAATATGTATAAATAATATAACTCTTTTACTGTTAAAGCAATAGTTTTATTTTTAAGAATTTTTTTCAACTCTAATTTTAACTGTCTTGTCAGTTTGTTATTCCACATCTCTCAGTTTTCTTTTCATGTTACCGTGATTTCATTTCCGTTTCCTCGATACGTTCTTCATACACACAAGTACATCGGTAATACCACGAATATCGTACTAAACCTGATTACCTAAATACATCTAGTCTGTTTAAATAAACGTGCTTAATCAAATTTTGTTGTTAAAGATATAGTCATCACTGTGTGCACGCCGGTGAGGCTGCGCAAGGAAGATAATGGCGCAGTCACGTGACCGAAGAAAAAAGAAAGAGAGAAAAATAATAGAGAAGGGGAGGGGGTTGTTGGAAGTTCAGTCAAGCGTGAAAGAGTTAACAAACGCTAGTTCAAGTTATACGGGAACTGAACTTGCTAACGTCATGGCAACCGCTAGCATCGTCATCACCACCATTACACCGTATTATCACACCACAAGTCGCAGTTACGCTAATTAAGCCATAGGACTATGAATATGCCAGAACTAAGATTGTTCGTTCAACTATTTAAGTAATAATCGTACCAACTATTTCATATCTCTCTTACTATCATCGTCATTGTCATTATCATCTTCATCGTCTTTTTCATAGTCGTAGTCATTGTCATCATTGAGATCATCATCGTCATTGTCATTGTCATCGACATCGTCCTTGTCATCATCATTGTCATCATCATCACTATAATCATCGTCATAGTCATTGTCATCGTCAACGTTATTATAATTGTCATCATCTTTTCATCGTCGTAGTCATCTTCATCGTCGCTTCACCAGCGTTTTCATCCCCCACTGTCACCGTAATAGTCTTTATAACAACTATCCTTCTTAACTACTTATTAATATTCTTATCTACTTCACCACCTCATTATTTCAGCTACATTCGATCACGCCATCTTTGTCATAAGGTGATTGATCGACGGATGGACTCGTCATTCCATATAAGTACATCGCAGCTGATCTTGGGCGATGATTATACATCTTTGGGATGTGTTTTGGTAGTACCGTTACACTTTCTGGTAGTACCGCTACACTTTCTGGTCGTACCGCTACACTTTCTGGTAGTACCGCTGCACTTTCTGGTAGTACAGCTACACTTTCTGGTAGTACAGCTACACATTCTGGTAGTACCGCTACACTTTCTGGTAGTACCGCTACACTTTCTGGTAGTACCGCTACACTTTCTGGTCGTACCGCTACACTTTCTGGTAGTACCGCTACACTTTCTGTCTCTCAGTGTCACCGCGAAATACGTCATTCAAAATTCTCAGATAGTCATAAGTCATTGCAAAGTCATTTTTCGACTCGTTTAAGACGTCCAAATAGCGTCCTGCCTGTGCCTGCCGCCGATGTTTGAAGGATTATTATCGAAAGTATCAACAGTTCGACTCGTCTCGACAAATCGGTGAGACTTTAGTTAAATAAAATCGAACAACTTTTCGAGCTGATGGTCGTGTGAAATTGTGGTGTACATACCTACGTGTGAAAAAGTTGGCGAGTTTCTTGCTCTTCATTTTTGGATAACGAAATGATGAAGTTGGGAAACGAAAAGAGATTAAATCATCGAGATGAGCATTGAAACATCTCAGACAAACTTTCTACGACAAAATAGAAATTAAAATAAAATATAATAAAATAAAATAAAATAAAATAAAATAAATAGATTAGTTAAGTTAAATGATAAATGTAAGGTTGAACAAATAAAGACAAAAATTAAATAAATAAAAAATAAAGTTCTAAATAAATACAGATTGGTAAATAAATATGTATAAATAAAAAAAGGTTTGCTTGTTGTGATCATCGTTTGACCTTAACAGTAAATAAGTAGCAATAGAGCATTTGTGACGAGTTTCAAAATTGCATCAAAATGCAGTTAATTTAATTGTCGTGTAATAAATATTAAATACAGTTTATGATCCACAGTATCATTACAATCGTGGAAAAAGATTAACGCGGCTTTTCCATCTCTTACTCCGTCGGCGCCAAGCTCGGGATCATAACCATCAGGGTCATCACCACCACCATTGTCGACATCGTCATCATCATCATCACCCCCACGATTGTCATCATTGGCATCTTCATCCCCGTCACGTGCTCGATTTTCAGCTCTCTGACAATCTGGCTCCCCTCTGAGCCAATTTTCGAGCTGAACCGCAATGTCGATATCTGGAGGTCTGCGCGTTGTTTGCTCAGTTACAGATGATTGCAGGGGCAGCTGAGCATACAAAATGATCACCAATACGTCTACTATGTTTGTGTGCACTTCGAAATGTCAGAAGTGTTATCGACGGAATCGAAAATCAGTATTTAAAACTTTTTTTTGATATCGTACTTAGCGTATAGTTTCAGAGCGCATTTAAACTGTCATGTTTTTTGCGATTTGTAACTTAAAATAGTCTTTATTTTATTTATTTATTTATTTAATGACATTTTCCGTTTTTAAAATAATATTTTTGCTCGTTTTTTACCCTCTCGTCATACATTGTAGTGTCTGTCTTTTACGATAACCAGTTGTCGTCGGACGTTTGTCCGTCATATTCTCCAGAAGTGGACTTTGGTCCATTATTGGCGACTAAACCCAACACAGCCCATCCCCACTCAACCCAACCCACCACAGTTAAAATATTTTTTTTCTAATTATTTTGTTTAACTTTATTCCAACCCGATCTACGCATGTGCCATAAAATTGAACCCCACTCATGGGTCAACCAAGCCCACGTTCTCCTTTTATCCAGATATCCCATGATTCACACGTGACTAAAGGAGGAGTCGTTCCTATGTCAGATTTCGGGATAACTCAATGTCCTCTTATGAGAGGCAGCTGTGAGAAAGTTTTTGAAAGTTCTCGATGTATTAATTCACACGATTTCCGGTGTTTGAAAGCTATCTTCCGTGCAGTATTCATTTCTGTGTATCATATAATAGTTACTGCATATATTATTATTATTATTATTATAATACATGCAGTCTCTATATTTAGGCCAATCGTTAGAGAATTTCCAATATCTGCTAGTGATTGCTTCGAAACTGTAATATTCACACATCGTATAAAAAACATACAGCTTTTTGTTGTATCATTGCAGGTATCTTTGTTTGTTTCGTTCCGTAACCGTTCGTTTGTTTTGGTGTCTGTTTAAATACGTCAGTGACTCTGAAGAGACTATATATAAGACAAACGCATACGAAGATGTCAAAAGACAATGAATCAAATCATACAAGACCACCCAGATGTTCTGAAGCAACGTTGACAAGCGTCATTGAATAAATATATATAAGCCTCACACGATTCCGCTTGTAGACCACCGGAGTAGCTGTTGGGCATGTTGTTGCCTCCATTTTTTTTATTAGCTCCATTCATGGTTTTAGAGAATCTTACTGGAAATGCTCAGCCTTGCACCACCACCATTACCAATTATGTCGAAACGTTTTAACGTTCCGATTTAGAACATCAAAAATGAAATTGTACTAGTGATTTTCTACATTAATAAAATTTAGTTTGATTCTGCTAACGAATTTGACTCAAACTCAGTTTTATTCGTACAACAGGATAGGATAGCCATAAGAAAACATCAAACTCAGTTATTCGTACAACAGGATAGGATAGGATAGCCATACGAAAACATCAAACTCAGTTATTCGTACAACAGGATAGATAGGATAGCCATACAAAAACATCAAACTCGGTTATTCGTACAACAGGATAGATAGGATAGCCATACGAAAACATTCATTAAACGAAGCGATAATGAGTATCGGCATCATATTCATCTCGTCCTAGTCCTGCAGGTAAACAACTTGAAAATGAGATGTGAGTGACTAATCATAGCAAACAAGCGACAATAATAACCAAGTCACACTGAACAGCCATTAACAACGAACTGCCTCGATGAGTTACGAGATATCAGGGTATTTTATTTCAATAACCACGATCTTCTCAAACGCAGAAACTTTGAAACTAGTTAATTAATCATTCAAATTATGAGCAAGTATTCCTGGTTAGTATTGTGGTAAGTATAGATCGCATGACTGCAGGTTGATTGCGGCTAGTTTCTCTGTTTTAATGTAAGTCAAGCTGAATGGAAATGAAAGAAAATCCATCAAAAAGTTTTGATAAGAAAAACTGTGCACTTGCATTCATTCAGACTGTCATACCTCTCTCTCTCTCTTTCGTATCACATCTCAAATAACAATGACCATCTTAATTGGAACTTATCTATTATATTCGAAAAAAAAGTGCAAACGCAATAGATAAAGGATTCGGAAACTAAAAACGATACAACAGCGTAGTCTTATTCAATTGATTGATCGATCAATCAATCAATTATGGTTCATTAATTTTTCGGTCTACACCACAGACACTTACGCACGCACACACGCGCATAAATACATTCACTAACACACACACACAACACACACGGGCGCGCGTTCTTTTCAAAATCAAAACTATAAATTAAAACTTGATTACAAAAGTCAAACGTTATCGCCGCTTCGTGGGAGGTTAAGTAATGGCCCATTTACTAACTCCATTCTGCTTCATTTTGATTACTTGTATTTTAGAACCTCTATTATTAATATTATTTGTTTCAATCATCTCTTGATTATTAAACCGTTCTTGTACGCAATTCGCATTCAGTTTCTGTTCTTCATTGTTCATTCTAACTCCCGATCACACCCCAGTTATTTTCATCCAAAGAATACTTTTTATTTATCAATTTTTCAAATAAGCATCTATGTGAAAGGTTCATGACCTGAATAATATTTGTGGTGGTTTCCAATTGAACGTGGTCCAACGTGCTTTTCAGGCTCCCCAAACAAACTTTTTTGAAGATAATTCAAACACATGCACATTTTGACATGAAATGATCATTGATTTTTCTATTTTTGTAATAAAAAAAGCTAAATAAAAATAAAATAGTAACAAACATTATTATTTTCAATTGAAGACTCTTGGATGCAAAAGGTAAAGAGCCATTCGTCATCGAAGCTGAGCGATTGAGACAGCAGCACAAAACCGACCATCCCGAATACAAGTACCAGCCGCGCCGAAAAAAGGGCAGCAAGCCCAACCAGGACAACCAAGAATACGATTCTGATTCTAGAAACACAAATCGGTCCGGTTCTGGTTCTGGCAGCGTCGACACCGGTGCTGTTAAGTCAGCGAAAAAGTCAGAGCGGTACTCCAAAACTTCGTACGCATCTACCGTTGCCAGACAAAGCAGCAGGAAAATCAGCCAGGAAAGTGAAGAGCAAAACTCTGTGTGCAACACTCTTGCACCGGACCACTACCTCAACGGAGATGTGGCAGCATACGGTGGACTCCTAGTAGACTCGCCGGACTACTATCAGGCAAACCATCATATGCAGCAACAATTACCAGGCGAGGACAACGGCATGTTGTTTTATCCCAGAGGACACGCCAATTTCGCCTGCGATTCAACAACGGGCAACCACCCGTTCACGTCCCACTTGAAGCCGGATCACGGCAGCACGTTCTTCGATCTCGACTGTCGCCAGAAGAGAAACAAGGACGGTTACAAAGCTTTTTCCACGCCGGAAGAGTACAAAAACACCCGGTGCGAAACTGCGAATCTGCATTCAAGCCAGAATATACTTTCGACCACATCTACTGCCTCAGCAGTTTCGGCCGCCAAACCACAACCATCGTCGCCGACAACCTCGACATCATCTGCATTTCCAACAAACTCATTCACGTCGATTCTTTCTTCTCCGTCTCTCTCCTCGTCGTCCGTTTTACAATCGCCAGAGGACTCACCCAACAGTGTCATACTCGTGTCCCCGTTAATGCCTGGTGACGCTAGAAACGGTTCCACCTCAACTGGTATATTTATTTTTTAAATAATTTAACAAATTTCTCTAATTACACATTTATTTAGGAAATTACCACATAAAAATGTTTTTTTTTTCTATATAATTTTTATTAGAAATTGTTTGTTATATAAAAAAGTATTTTTGAAAACTTTTTTGTTAGTTTAATTAAAATATTTTTCTTTAAGATTCAGACAATCACCAAGGGAGCCGGACGTACAACAGGACCGCTAAAAGCACAAACTCAATCTCGAATCTCGGCCTCGATCCTCACTTCGCAAATGAGTCAGTTCCGCTCGCAGCTTGCTCAACGGCTTCGGCCACAACGAACTTCACCACCATCGCTTCCAGTTTGGGAAGCAACAAGACGATTCCAGGAGTCAGCTATTCTGATTACGACTACGACTCCACTCCTTTTCATCCTAATTTCTCGGTTTTCAATTCTCTCTCGGCAACTACCGCAGTTGAACTGATTCCTGAAACTGTCACACCACCTCAGAAACAATCTGATTTGAGGACAACATTTAGCAATACCTACAATGTTGGCTATGAGACCTACGTTAATCCTGCCACTGGATATTCAAATGCTGCAACTAAAAATCAACTACATTCCGCACCGACAACTTATAAAGAGTTTTACGAGCCTCAATCTTTGGCAAAAGGAGGCTATTCTGGTAATTATTACAACCAGCCAAATAAAAAAAATGACTCTTTATTCCAGAACACGCTTCCAAAGCCATATTTTCCCGGTTCAACGCTTGAGCGCGACGGCGAATTGGACAGACTGGGCTTGAGTTACGGTGACATATATTCCGATAACGTTTTCAGTCCGGCACTGGTCGACTACTGTTTCAACTACCACGCCGGCAGCATCGGCGCTAACGGCTACGCCTCTGGCTATCCCGTTTCATCGCCGGGATATCTTCCCAATGTTGGCCAGTACCAAGGAACACAGCCGTATCTGAACTACTTCGAAGCTCAGTACCAGCCCGCTGCTGCTTTGCCAAGAGACTCGAGCAAAGAGAGTTCTCATTACACTTGGGGAAAATGAATTTGACGTTTGTGCGAAAATGAGTTTGTTAGAAAAGTGCTTGTTTTGTCTTATTAGTTTTGCAGAAATATTTGTTTAGCATCGTCTTAGCAATACAATCAACGAACCAACCAAAACACTGCTCAAAACCATCTCACCAATTTAACATATCGATAAATGGCTTTATAAGATTTTGAAGAATTGAAAACGGTTATTTTAAAATTTTTGACTAGATAATTTTTTTATATAACTGTTGTCTACTAACATCATTTTTTTGAACAAATTTTTCTATTTCTTTCAACTCAATTTAGATGAATTTATTTTTAATAAGATTTTTAGCGGCATTTAAAAAAACAAAACAACCAGCGAAAGCATTTTTTATAATGCTTTTTTAAATTAGAATTATTTACGCTTGTTTAAAGCATTAAAATGGGTTTCTATTATATTCATTATGAACTTTTCAATTTCGTGGCATTTGTGTTAATAATTTAAAGCAGCCTCGTTCGTTGTTGCACGGTCCTTTTGTATACAACTTTGTTTTGCGTGTATAAATCAGTCTTTGTTTCAATAAAAATAAATCAAAAATTTGTGATTTGGGCTCTTATATATTTTTTTATCCTTATAATTGTTTACAGTTCTCTGCATTTTGTGTTTTAAGACTAAAACAGCAGTATCTTGGAAACACCGAAGCATTTCTTGTTGCAGATCATAATGTGATCTTGTCATGTTTCTTTTTTTCTATCTGCCTTCCTTATCCAGGCATGGGACTGACTCGCAGAAACAAGGCAGAGTTATGTGTTTTATATTTATTATTCATACATATATTATAAATATAAATATATACAGTGGTCCTCCGCTTTTAAGACCTTAAAAATGTCAATGAAATCTGGTAATAAAAAATGGTGTCTTAAATGGGGTTGCGGTGCGGGGGGCGTTAATAGGGTTTGAAAACCAATTCGTCAGCAAAATAACGGTCGGGGATTAGAGAGGGTCGCAAATGGCAATGTCGTTCGTGGGAAGTACCGGTCTGTATATATAAAGGGGCAGTGAAATAGTGTGTGTTGTGCAGTGCGTTCGAGATTCAAATTCGAACCGCTGGAGTATTTTAAACAAAATTTGGTATGGGGGGTAGTCGTCATTGAAGAAGCAGTTATAAACAATTTAAAATATATGTTCCTTATTTTAAGTTTTATTGGCTAAAAAATAGACCAAAATAAACAAAAGAAACCCAGGGTAACTGGCACCGCCAGGTAACTCTGAGAGGACACATAAATATAACGTCACCATTCATTTACTAACCCAACTGTTAGGATTTCACAACGACAGAAAACTGTAATAATTTTATGAAATTTAACAAATAAATTTAACAAATAAAACTCATTTACTAGCCTAGAAATATTTATAAAGATAGAAAAAAATCAACACTATTGAGCTCATGCATAGCATCACATTGTTTGTAAACATTTGAAAACGATGATATTATATCCCGATAATTACTATACAAAAACATTTTTGTATATCTCAGCTCATAGTACTTCATGCCAGGTGTTTCAAGGCAATACAAAATAAACCATAACAAAAAAACACAAAATATGCAACAAAAATATACATATAATACACACGGAGGCGTGTCTACTCAGACCAACTTACATTAAAAGAAAGACATATTTAACTATAAAAGAACACAGCTGATTAAAAAATAATAATTTAAAAATGGATCAGCCATCAGCCATTAAATTTATTTAAATAAAAAAATTCAAAAAAATCTTTTTCCACATGAGATTCGATTCCTAACAAACCATACGAAGCTCCTCCGACTCCATTGGAAGATACGCATACTATGATGTAGGCGTGACGTCACAGTTATCTCCAGCTATTCGATATCTTCAGGTTGCGACCTTTTCATTCTTTTGATCAGATTGAGGGCTTCGGGAAACTCCCCCTACCAACTAAATATAATTTGACAAGGGGCTTGCCCTGTCTTGATTAGTGCAAGTAATGGCTGTTCAGTGACGCTCCGTATGTCCTTGTGCAGTTGCTCTTCGTTGACCGTCTCTGTTCTTTTCATTGTCACTCTCTGTAGATGTCCGATTAGCGATTTTTATATGCGCGTGCATTTGTTTGTTTAACCACTCGTTGACTTATTTCTTAAATAAACTTCTGCTATTATCTTCAATTTGACCTGATTCTCTCACTCTCTCTTTCTCTTTTTCTCCCTCTCTTTCAGTCTCTCTTTTTTTCTTTTTTCTCTATCTCTATTTCTCTTTCTCCTTCCCTTTTCCTTTATTTGATCTAATATAAATCACTTCGGTAAAATTATAAATACGCAGAGAACGAGAGAAAAACACAGAGAAAATTGATGGATAGTGAAAAAAGAAGTAAATAAAGAGAAAGAAAAATTGCACTTCTGTAATTCTCCATCTAAACGCCTAATTTTTAGCTTTATTTTTATATTAATTGTAATAAGCTGAAAACAAAAAGAAAATGAGAGAACTATTTGTAGCTCTAGTGACTGATATAAAATTACATTTATGGCCACTTCTACTACTATATAGATAAAACCAAAAAGTACAATGAATAAAATTGCCGACGTAAACACGCCATGTTTCCTAATCCGGAATAAATACCGGAAGCGCTTAGATTAGTGACCACGGCAAGCACGTTGACAGATGAAAGGATGTGCTTGTTTATCCGATTCTATCGGTTTATTTATTTTATCGGAATATCGCTTATTTGAATGATTTTCGAATTCAAAATTTGAACAATGTTATCCTAATGACAGTCAATGAAGGAAAATTAAATCGTAACGCCCAATCATTATGATCATCACCATTATCATTTAATCATCATTTCCAACATTGTTGTCATTTTCACGAGAAAGAGAGAGAGAGAGAGAGAGAGAGAGAGAGAGAGAGAGAGAGAGAGAGAGAGAGATAGAGAGAGAGAGAGAGAGAGAGAGAATGGAGAAAATCATAAAGAAAAGTATAACTAAAGAAATACGATTCCGCATGATTAAAAGAGTCGA
The DNA here is from genome assembly GCA_963978895.1 of Erpobdella octoculata. Taxonomy (NCBI): domain Eukaryota; kingdom Metazoa; phylum Annelida; class Clitellata; order Hirudinida; family Erpobdellidae; genus Erpobdella; species Erpobdella octoculata. The sequence continues at coordinate 3,260,469 of OZ022243.1, read as the reverse complement.
AGACGATTTCTTATCGATCGTTATCGCTGTTATGAAAAGTTTCTCACTTGATTGAAACCTTTAATTGGCATCCTTTTAACTTCACAGCCTTCTGGTGTGTCATCTCCACTTTTCCCCCTCAGTGTGCAACTAATAACGTAATTCCGACCACTTTCGCAAAATAGGCCACCTCTATACCAACCTCTTTGTAACATTGTCAGTAACATCTACCAGTATTAACCTAACAGCTTATTTTATTACCCTGACCATTTTGACTGCATTTGCTTTTGAAACAGCAACCACCATTCATCATCGTAAACCACCATTTAAACTACCACCACTACCACCACCATTAGCACCACCACTACCACCACCACTGCCACTACCACCACCACCACTCCCACCATCACCACTACTTCTACCACTAACATCTCTACTACCACCACTCACCACTATCATCTCCTTTAAAAAAAGTTCTTGAACATCGATGGATGGCCGCCTCCGTGATCCACCTGTCAAACACATGTCCTCTTTGATGCTTTCAAGTTTCCAACGTGAATAAAATTAGCGATGGAAAAAAGTTTTTTTCTCCTTCAATAATAATAACAACAACAACAATAATAATTTTTTTATTTGAGAAACGATTTCTTTGAAACAAATTTCCTGTTTGGCTATTTTGTCTCAATTTCTTTTCAATTTATAATTATATCTTGTCACCGCTATTGTCATCGTCAGCGTCGTCGTCACCGTGATGATCTTAGTCGTAAACATCATAGACGATTGTTGTCACCATCGTCGTCATTATCATCACCATCACCACCACCACCACCACCAACATCATCATCATCATCATCATCATCATCATCATCATCATCGTCATCGTCATCGTCATCGTCATCGTCATCGTCATCGTCATCATCATCATCATCATCACCGTCATCGTCGTTGTCGTCACACATCGACTTCTCCATAAGCATCTCACGCGGTCTTTAAATTACACTTACACCTTGAGGCAGAACAGAATTTTTCATCGACTTGTGACACTTCCTGTTACCTACAATTTAGCTACCAACTTACATCCAACTGAGACTAAGTAAGGGGCGATCGACGCAGCAGTCACCTTGTTGACGTATTACTAACAGACGTGTGTAGCAGGGTGACGTCAAGCAGATGGGAAAGTATTTAACGATATTTGGAGAAATTCACAACTGTAAACGAGCAATGAAGAAAACCAGAGGTGATCATGGGTGTATTTTTGGCGACCTAACCCAGTGCAACCCAACACTTTTTCAGCTCGATCCAACCCGACACGCCGTTAAATTTTCTAACCGATCCAGCCCTCAGTTTAACCAAAATGAATTTTTTTTTTTTTCAACCCATCCAACCCAATTCAGCTCGTGTCTATCTTTGAGGAGGATGATGAAGAAAGGAAAAACAAAAACATAAAAATGAAAAAACGAGAAAAAAGTATAAAAAAAAGAAATAACAATTAAAAAAAGATTTTCATTAACATTCTTTTATTTAAAATAAAAGCGTGGGGCTTATAAATTTATTATAAATGGTTCAATTATTCAATGCTTTGAAACTGTTTAGAATTTTTAAGAAAAGATATCACCAAGCTATAAAATAAAGTAAATTTTAGAAATCCGACTACTTTTGAAATTGTAAGAATGTTTAGCTATTCCTAGAGCCCCACAACTTTATTTTTAGTATTAAAAATTTACCGTTTGTTCTCTTATTAGCTTTATGTTGGAGAAAAAATTATTTGATCTTTTTAATTGCATTTAAATAAAGGCGTGTTAAAAAAAAAATTTTAATAGTATTTTTTCAACTTTTTAGTTTTTGATTTTTCCAATCGGTTTTTACGAAACAAAACTTTTTGTTAAAGAAAAATATGAAAAAATATAGTAAAAGTCAATAATCTGGTTTTTTTTTAAACTTGAACATTTTTTATTTTGAAAAGTATAATATTGTATAGTTTTCTGTACATAAGTATGAATGATAAATGGTATTTGTTTTTAAAAGTTTCCAACTAATTTCGAAGGTAAACTTAAAATCTTTGGTTTTAACGATAATCTGAAATAACAACTAAGCAAATTTGAACAGTTATAAAATTTTAAGATATTTTTATTTAATATTTCTATATATGATTTTCGTACGTTAATGACGTTGGATTATATCACCCATACTAGAGATTGTATTCTTAATTATATTTTTATTAAACATTTTTGTGACAACGACACGCCCAATTACAACATCACAGCAACATCAACAACAACACCAACAACACCACCACCACCACCACCAACAACAACAACATCATCAACACGTCGACAAGATGGATTACCAACTACAAATACGACATTCGACTTTATTTTTGACTTTTTAAGCCTCCGAACAGCGCGCGCGCACGAGTGTGAGCAAACACAGATGAGTCTGCTGGCTACCTCAATCCCCCCCCCCCATCCTCTCCACCTTTCTAATATAAAGTCATCGTCATTATTAAGTGGTTGCCATCGTCATCACTACCGCCACTCACATCGTCACCAGCACCACCACTGCTCGGCAAATTCGCCACGAAATCTGATATAATCAAAGCTATTGTGCTTATTTTAAGAGCCATGTAGTGTTTTATAACGGTAAACAGAAGCACGGGGTTCGTTCAACAAGAATAGGTTGAAATTTTTTTTTATGCCAAATGAATTGATTTCTTCATTCTGTCAGTGTTTGCGTTGTGATCGTATTTCATGTATTTTTAATCCTTTTTTTTATTTTGTTTTATTTTACAAACTCTCAAGTTAAATGAGAACGTTGTCGTCTCATTAATGTCATTATCTTAAGTTGACATTCACCCACACGCAAACACACAAACACACACACATAAAAACACATACAAACACACGCACACACACGCAAGCATTTATGCACGCGAACGACCGCCATTTTAATCGTATTGACGTCACTCTAAAGACCTTGAGTTCGTTCGGAAGAGCTCAATGGCTTGTTTAAATTATTAAAATTATTTATTACAATTAGAACAAGAGAAATTCTAGCTGAATTCTAACTGAATTCTAAGTGAAAGACGACTAATACCAGTAGTTGTTAACTCGTAATTTTACACTTTAAAACGCAAGCAGAATACTGTCGGTATACTTTGAAAAGGTTTTAAAAAACAACCAATGTTGATCTCCATAGCAGTGAATAACTTAAAATAATACTTATAAAATTATATGAGAATCAAGAAAGGCTTCAAGGAAAGGTCAAACGGTAGCCTGCATGATGAACCGTCTTGACGCGAACCTTTTGGATATGCAAACGGTAATATTAGTAATTACTTTAACTGCGTTCAACTAACTACTTGCATAACATCGGCTGGTGGGTGTGTGTTTGTGTGTGTGTGCGTGCGTGTGTGTGTGATCGCATATCCACTTCAGAACATCGCCGACCGGCTTGGATGCAGTACAATGAAACATCTGAAGACAGATGCATCGCGTGCAAGATCGCTAAAAATTGATTGAATGTTTTCCATATCAATTTAGAAGAAAGTAAAAAGAAGAAAATGTTTTTTGATGGCGCAATTTTTTTCCAGTCTGAAGAATAAGTATTTGATCGTACTTACTTACTTACTAAGTACTGCACGGACCGGGTCGAGTTTGAAATCAAACCGGGTCGGGTCAAAATTGTTGTGCCAAGTTAAAGAATTTTAGGCTTATAAAAGCAGACTGCTTCACTCCAGGCCTGAAAATTTGGCCTATAAAATATGAAACGGGTCGGGCCGAAATGCCGAAGAGAAAGGCCATCTGGGCGGTAAAAAAACGGCCCGTGTACTACTCTAGTACTTACATTAAAATCGCACAACATATTTTCACAATTTTCTCCTCACCAAATCATGGAAACTATTTTGAATTATTAAGAAATTTGATTGTAATTTTTCACGTTTTTTTATCAATATTTAAAAAAAAAACGGTTTGCCGGAGAGTTGAACTCTAACCTCCAACGTGATAGGTAGGGAATACCACTATACTAACGAGTAATTAATAAACCGCTTTCTATCAACAGGTTTCTTGTTTTTATTGACTGAATCATTTTTTGGATTCCAGCCTAATTTTTTAGGTCTTGGTCAGGTGGGGTTGATTAATATTTACCACAATACTAATGAAGAAATAATAAACTAATTTCCATAACATGGTTTTTTTTTATAAATATTGATTTATTGTTTTTATTTAATAAATCCTTTTTTTTGTATTTCATAAAAGAAGCTTTTTAGATTTTTTGAAATGTTACCTTTGTAAGCACTTTCAAATCAATGGAAACTTTGGGACCATAATAGAACGATAATTTTATTGATTTTGAACATATCAGATGATTTCAAAGAATTTTTACATCATAAAAAACACAATTTAAAAAAAAAAAACGTTTTCCTTGCGCCCTAAAAAGTATAAAATAATAATCCTATAATTCATATACAACTATGTTGTAGCCCATGTGCGCCCGCAACTTTCTTCGTTGTATATGAATTATAGGAAAATTATTTTATACTCTTTAAGGCGCAAGAAAAACGTTGTTTTTAAAAAAAAATGTATTTTTTATGATGTAAACTTTTTCGTTTTTGAAGGGTGAAATTTTGTAAGCATTTGAGTTTTTTTTAGTTTTTTTTTAAAGGTGAATTTAAAATCTTACAACGTTTTTACTTTTTTTTCGCTAGGTGCAATATTTGATCTTATATGGCCGGGTGTAATGATTAAAAAAACACTATCGTATGGAATTTGCGTACAAACAAAATCTCAAACAAACAGAATACAAACTGACCTAATTAAACGTTGTAATTACATTAATGTTTGGCCTAATCGGTTTGTAATTTATTTTAACTCGCTAGATGACGAGCCTGAATTTTTTTCTTGAGATCCTTCCCTGTTGGACAAGTTATGTTTGAGTAAACTGTACGACAGACTAGCGAATAAGTTGTAATCAATAATAATTTATTTTTGACGCAAGTGCAAATTAGGATTCAAGATTGAGTTAATAAATTTTAAACACTTTTATTAACTTGACTTCTCCATCTGTCTGTGGTCAACATTTTTGAATTGATTTTTCACCAACTTTTAGACAAGTTAGAACTTTGAAACCATCAGCATAGACTGTAGCCACCTGCAAAATTTTAAAAGTTTTTGCTTATAATTGTATGAGTATTTTTCTAAAATGTTTAGACTACCTATTTTGTCAGACTTTCCAGACTCTTTCATCAAATTTAAGATTTTTTTGCCCGAGTCTGGAGGAGGGCTAGCACTCTCTGCACCACGAATGATATTTTTATTACATATAACGTCATCTATATTTTAGGGATTCCTCATAAGCGAGGTGTGGTAACCAGGGCAAAATCGATTTGGTGTTGTTTTGAAAGAAGTAGTTGAATCCGGAGTCGTATAAAATCTTACCGACTTCGAAACCCGGATACACAGTAGTGTTGTCTGCAGCTGTTCAGGTAACTAATTATTTATGTTTGTCGTTAGCGCTTTACTCATTTGAAATTTGCCTTGTTAAGGCCCAAATGCTCTGCAAGGCAAATTATATTTTCCGTTTCAGCGTGTAAGAAGGACACCCATCAAGCGTGTCAAAGCATCAAATAAAATATCCTTTTAATTCATGATCTCAAGAAACTTCAATTCCTTTCAAATCGCTTGGCGACGCACATGTTTGATCAGGTTCTTTAATTGAGAATATCGCTTTGCCTGTTGGATATCTTGCGCTGCAGAGTCCCTGGCGAGTGAAAAAAAAACATGTACGAATAAATTGTAACAACATAAAATGCTAAAGCATGAAACAATAGTTAATTTTTTTTTCTCGAAAAATAAGCACAACTTTCTTGACTTTTTGTAATAATTAAATTACTTGCAAGTGCCTGTGATAAAGAAATAGAGATTATTAAATGAGAAAATTGGAATAGTGTTGATTTACTAAAATTTGAATAAAATGTTTGTATTTTGTTATGGTTGTTTTTGTATTTAGAGACCCCTGAAGAAACGTTTTGCTTTATAAAACAGTTTAGTTTAACGCCTCCAAACAGCAGCTAAACCAAAGCCGTTTTTATGATTCCTGATTTACTGTGATAATAAATGACATAGACAAACATTTTTTAATAAAATTTATTATGAATTTCATTTTCAACATTATTGTTATTTCTTTAGAAAACATTAATTTTACTTATTGCTAAGCTAACAGAAATTTTAACTAAAATTTGAAACAAATACGCAACAGTGTATGAAAAGACATTGCGATAAATTAGAACTTTTCTGTATTGTGCGTTATTCTGTATATACTACAAAAACTTCCGTTATTTCGACCTTCGAAAAAACTGTTCTCAACTTTGTATACTCTTTGCTTCCCTAATATTGACCGGAGACGAAATGCTAGAATAGAACTTTTTCAGCAACTAAAAAGTGGGTGGAAATATTTACAGGATTGGATTAACGGACTTGATAGAGCTAAGGACAATAAAAATGTTTTTACACCCAATTCTTGAAAAAGAGAGTCTTTAGTCTTCTGCCGCCAAAACAAACAGCTCTAACATTTTGATATAGATTGACGTGTTTTTGGGTGTTGATAGGCTCGGAAGAGATTGATATCATCATCATCCTCATCTTCACTCCTCATCCCCGCAACTCATTTAAAAAATGCTGGTGACATACGGTTAGCAGTTGCTGGCCCAAGACTCTGGAACAACCTTCCATCGGAGGTTACGACTGCTGCTACGACTGCTAAACGATTTAGAAAGGTTCTAAAAACACACTTGTTTGTGACCTAGAAGTCATCCGACTAATGCCACGTTAAAGATCGTCAAAAATGAATGAATTTAATTGCTAAAAAAATGTTTCCATCTCAGCGAATGCAATCAATAATTTTTTTTACTATGAACATGCTAGTGGAGATGTTAGTAGGTACATAGTTGTGTTTTGGACTCCCTCCGTTGTTT